>OMNV01029382.1:49290-84271 GCA_900303265.1 Brotula barbata
AAGTTTATTGAACAGACAGGAAATATGAGCAGGCAAACAATCGAGAATGAATTTCAGGTTTGAATAAACTTGTTGTCAGCTGATGACCTTGATCTGGCAGTAATATTTTTAATCCATAAGTGTAAATGTTTGATCATCAGACATCCATCGGCTCTCTTGTTAGCACACTCACAAAATCTCAACTTTGTTTTCCTGATGGATTATCTTAACCAGAAAGTGGGATGGGCGCACATAAGTACAGTAAAATCAAATATGCCCGGTGCATGAAAATCTCATTTAGGATTACTCGTTAAAGTAAACTTGATTTGGACTTGATTTGCCAATGTTCACAACCATTTTGTCATTATAGATTGCCTTTATCGTTTGTTTCCTTTCTACATCCATGATGCCTGCAGCACATAAAAAGATGCCTGTAAATACCGAGTAGCTTCTGTCTGCCGGGTTGTGAACGTCACCTTTAGAGGCTTTCTAGGTGGTGACCTCCTCGAAGTCACATGGTCTGGTCAGGTTTGTGAACAGAGCTGCCTCTGTTGAAGTACCCCTGGCAACCCCCTGGCAAATACCCGATCAACACAGTATCGACCAAGTCTTTGTGGCAATGTGCCGGTGTCGTACAGCGTGACGGCCTTACACTTTCTACAAGTTAATCTACATTATTTATCTAGACATGGATAGTGTTTACTCTGACAATAAATTCATAAGCTATTTTCATCCTCATAACCAGCATAACAAACAATATCATAAAAAATGTCTCGTTCTTTTTCCGGCGGAAGCCCCGCCTGGTAGCTGTTAGCAGCTTAGCAGTAGAGCCGGACGAGGCGAGGAGCAGCGGGAGAAAAGAAGGAGAAAAGGGAGGAAAATAAGTAGTGATGAGCGGGGAGAGTGCGGCGGAGGCCCGCGGAGAAGCGCCTTGACTGGGTGGTGCATGTTCCGGTCAACAAAACGGTTTACTGTGCAGTTTATCGGGAAAAACGGCGGAAGGAGCGGATGAAAAACAGCTAAGTCCGTTTCTTCTTCTCCTGCTGCTTCATTCCTTCTTTCTGCCTGCGGAGGAGAAAATAGGAGCGATAAAGGGAGAGAGAAGGAGGCGTAGAAGGAGAAAAGAACAATATGAAGTTTGTTAGTGTCCGCTGTGGTTCGTTTTGAATTTGAATAGAACGGAAAACTGCATTAACTACTAGCATGTTAGCCTGCTAGCTGAAGTTTTACATTACTTCCAATGGAGATGTACAGCTATCAGTAGCCTGAAGTTTTACATTACTTCCAATGGAGATGTACAGCTATCAGTAGCCTGAAGTTTTACATTACTTCCAATGGAGATGTACAGCTATCAGTAGCCTGAAGTTTTACATTACTTCCAATGGAGATGTACAGCTATCAGTAGCCTGAAGTTTTACATTACTTCCAATGGAGATGTACAGCTATCAGTAGCCTGGAGTTTTACATTAGTTTCTCTTGAAACTTTGGTCTATCACTAGTCTGTTAGCAGTGACCGAAGTCTCTCTAGTTAAGTGTTTCTAATGGAGGGTTGCCCCTTAGCTGCTATTGTTTTTTTTTAAATTATTTGTTTGTTCATGCTCGTTCTGAAGACTTGTAAAGTTTTTTGTTGTAAATATTTGGTTTTAAGTATTTTTGGTTGTAAATGTATTTGTTGTAACGTTTTTCGGTTGTCGATATTTTTGACACAGTTAGCAGGAATTCTGAGTTAGGGGAGCTTTAAATTGTAAAGTTTGGAAAGTACATTAGGTGTGGTTCACAGACATTTTAGACAGATTAAAGTTAGAATCCCAACATGTTTTTGTGTATTTATTGCAGTGTAAGGTTGGTTTAACAGATATGTAAAGCTTTTTAAAAAACTTTTGTTGGTTTTTGTGGGTGTTTGCAATTTTCGTGGTTGTTTTGCAAGTATTTAGACAGGTGTTTTAAATTGTTTATAAATCATTACTAAGGAGTTATTGAATAGGTTGTAGTTGTAAGCAAGTATTCAATAACATAGTTTGTGTGTGATATGCTATGTATGTTGTGCTTTTATTTGTTAAATTTAACAACTGACACAGGCGGTACTGATTGAAGTGTTGCATTGTTTAAAAATTGAACTTGGTAATTAATGTGGACTGTCACACAAACCAAACTTTTAATCCTGCTAACAAGCTGCTTACTGACAGTGTGGTTACTTTTTTCCACAGGTTACTTTTTTCTTCCAATTTCATCCTGGTTCCCATCAGTCCCAGCTGCTTTGTTCCCTGCTTCTAGGATCTCCTTTCTTAACTTGTCAGAAAGGTGTCCAGTACTTCCAGAGGGATACAGGTGTGTAAATTAAGAAATGCATTAAACATCGCCATGGGAAAGACAAGAGCTGCACTTGCGGCCACTATGTTTGTGTGTCCATTTTTGAAGTTATCAATTCAAACTCTGAACAATTACAATGCATTCCATGATGTTCGGATTGAATTCAAGTATTTCCCAAAAAGCTTATTATGATTTGGACATCTCTGTCTTTCACTGGCTGTTGTCGTCTATTGTTGCTGGTGCCTGGTCCTTCAATTTCTTACAAACCCTGACACTGAATGGTGACGTCAGGGATTACGGCCTGAACAGTTGAGATCAACACATAAAAAACTCCCACAAAAATATGATCTTAATGATCTCAGTGAGGATTTTTAGACATCGATCAGATATGTATTTGTGTCCACACATGTATGATTTTCTTGCCCACATGTGATACAGATATGGGCTGTAACCTGTTGAGTAAACATGGCCTTAAATTCTTCAAATACCTTGTTAAAGTGTGATCCAGTCACATTTTTGATAGTGATCACTGATTGGTTTCTGTGATTAAATGTTTTACATAAGTGTCATTGTCACAGAGTCTAAAGAAACAATAAATTATTTGTTGTACATAAATGCAAAGAATCGGTGTTATTTAAAAAATGTTTAAAGCAGAACATTTTCAAAATACGGAAACAATTCAGAATGTTAAGGTTTAAACAACAGCCTTCACTGTCACCTTGATTTCACCAAATAATTTAAATATACAAATGCAAATGCTTATCCACCTGTAATTAAATATATTACAGGATGCACTGGAAGCTAAATAATGTTGGTCTGTTTTTTTTGTTTTTTAAGCAAAATACTCAAAGAAGCATGAAACGCAGAAAATCCCCCCAAAAAACACTAAAGAAATAATGCTTTCATTCCTTCTCTATAGAAAACCATGCAGTCCATCCCATCTTGTCGTCACCGTTAAGTGTGTGCGTGTGTGTCTGTGATCCATGATGGGATTCGGGCGGGATTTAAGGAATTCCCACGAGGGATTACTGAAATTGCAGGACTGGGAGTTAAAGGTAGTAAACTTCATTTTATCAGAACAATTTATTCAAGTCAATTGTCAATTCATTTTGGTAAACAAATCAGAGAAAATGGAATTATTCGATTAACGTTTAGTCTAGCTGTAATGTTTGACCCTGAAAATATCATCTTAATGTCTATTCGTCTCTGCCTCATGACCAACTTGCTTGCGTGTTTAGAGACTAAATCTCCAGTGTCTGGCTGCATTTCCCTGTCAGTTTGCTACTCCTAATAGCTAGTCTAGGAAGCGTCTCTGTAGCTCCACTGCACGCTTTTGTTAACTTCAATGATTGAAATTGTCCAATTAATTTCTATTGCAGCCAGATGCACAATGCACGAATTTGAGACCATGAAGTAAAAGTAAACAAAGATTACTAAACAACTTAAATAACATAGCACTAGAGGGCACCAAAACGTTACTTAGTGCTTCTTTGATGAAAGTAATTAATTAATTAATTTGTTAGGCATTAATAAGCCTGCTAACAACAATAACAACTCAGTTTACTGCCCTGCTATGTTGCCATTGTGTATACATTATGTCTTTTTTGCCTCCTTTTTCGCTTTGAAAACATGATCGCTGGTGGTGCCCCCTAGCTTCTGGAGACGGTGAAGCGCTTCATGACTCTGCGGGTGAAGAGCGATAAGGAGTATGCTGCGTTACTGCTCAGCATGACTCAGCAAACTGAGAAGCAAGAAGCCGCCGACTACGTCAGCACCGTTAGCAAGGTAGGCTAATGTTAGGACTTGGTAAACAATCATTCTTCATTCATAAATCTTATGAAAATCTCTCTCTGTCTAACTGTCTCTCCCTGTCTCGCTCGCTCATTCATGCCGTGTGCATGTCTGTAGTCCTGGTCTCATGTGATTCGTCAGACTGAGGAGTTGGGTCGTGTGATGCGATCCCATGCAGACGAATTGAACTCTGGTCCTCTTCACCGATTGGCCACTTTGATCCGAGACAAGCAACAGGTGAAGAAGAGCTACCAGAGTCTTCATCAGCAGCTGGAGAGCCACAACTACAAGGTCAGGAAGACCAAGAATGATGGATTGGTGATATGTCGTATAACTAACTGCGATTGATATGTATTTGTTGGACAGATTGGATAGGTTTTTTTTTTGTTGAACACTCACTTTATGCTACCTTGTTGTTTTTGTGGTTTCTAGGTGACCAGGACCGATCTGGAGAAAATAAAGACGACCTATCGGCAGCTGAGTCGCGACGCAAACAATGCCAAAGAAAAATACAGAGAGGCGCTGACTAAAGGTTTCTTCTTCTGCTCATCAGTGAACCACTGTATAGCCTGATTATTACATTTGCACTGCTAGGCTCCTTCTTTTTCTCCTCACTTGTGCTCTTGTGATGTTTCTCAGAAAAAAGAAACCCCTCACCTCTGGAATCATCAATAGGGACAAGCAGGGAACTATAGGCTACATAAAAAATAAAAGCATACAATTTAAAAACGCTTGCCATCATTAAAGTGAATGATGTTAAAATACCGACTGCAGCAGGGACTGCCGTATTTCGGTATTTTGGTCAATAAACAAACATAATAGACAAGTCTCGACACCACAGGCTATACAAAGAAACAGCCTTTTTCATTCTTTGTAAATATTCACAACGTGGAGTCACAACTTCAAACCTGACAGGACCTTACTGTTAACGTCAGGCATAGTCAGCTTCAGAAGGAATGTCTAAGAGACACCGTGGGCTCAGGTTCACTTTTGGTTTTGTGAGTAGGCACAACAATCCATGTGTTGCAGGTGTGAGAGAATGGATGTGATGGAATGACTGGATGGTGATGAAACAAGCTGCTGTGAGAGTCTGGACTCCTACTAGCAGGGTTCAGGGCCATCCATCATCAAATGTGATGTTTTTGAGTATTATTTCATCAATCAGCAGCACGTAACATTTTACAGTTTGCTAACGTAATAATTTGGGAGTCACTTTGTATATTACGAGGTTAGGCCACCTAAAAGATCTCGCTTATTGTACGTTTTGAATAAAAAAAAAAATTATGTAAGAGCCACAACAACAAATTACATCAAGTCACAACACATGCAATTTATATAAGCACCAAACTACAGCAAACCAATGCAGAGTTAATAAAAAAAGCACACAGACTCAGCAGCAGTTACAGGATATTGGTACCTTTTTCCAGTCTGTGCGCTCTTAACGTTATCATGTAAATTATTTGGAAAGCACCTCACTGTGACATTTGCATTTCACATTGAATTATAACAATGGTTGTTTGTTATTACCCCTGCTACCAATAGATGTCACTCATGATGCGAAAAAGTGCACAATTATTATCATCACCAACCAATTTATTGTTAAAACTATCAGGTGATCACCTGAAACCAACTCACACTCCACCTCACACTCACTCCTCCCTCTGCTCCCATGTGCTCCAATGGCAGGCCGGGAGGCGGAGCGTGCCCGTGAGCGTTATGACAAAGCCACTGCCAAGCTCCACAATCTGCACAACAGATATGTGCTGGCTGTGTGTGGGGCACGCACACACCAGGATGAACACCGACGCCATGCTGCGCCTGCCCTGCTCGATGCTCTCCAGAGGATGCAGGAGGACATGACGCTTGCTCTGTGAGTCACACACACCAACTTCCTGTTGTAAAAACTTTTGTTCAGTTCATTTTAGTGTTGTTTGTTTATTCTTAACTCAATTGTGTTGTTTTAATGATTAAAATTTCAGTTGTTGTAAAATCCATTGTTGACGTTGCGGTGTTGTTGTTTACTGCTGTTGTCAACTGAGTTTATTTTCAACTGTTGAGTTATATCATGTATTTTGTTGTGTGACCATTTAGAAAGAGTATTTTGGAGGAGTATAGCGAGATCAGCAGTCTGCTGACAGAGGAAATTGTCAAAGTTCATCATGAGATTTCTACGGCCGTGCAGCAGATAGACCCTTTGGCGGAATATCAGCATTTCATTGACGTATATCGGTGAGAAAAAAAAGAATGAAGTCACAGATGATTCAAAGACACAAACGAAATATGTTAAATGTGCTCGTTAGGGATTGTTTTATTTGTAAAAATTGGTTTAATACAAATCACAATGCAAATTATTTCAAATGTATCTCATTTGGTTTATAAATTCTGTATGTTTGCTGACAATCTCTGACACTAAATATTGTGCTTTTAAATGCAAATTAAGTCACATAACTTTTTCGTGTCATGCTTGCTGGGGTGACGGGATGGCCATCTTGTTCCTCAGATCTCCAGAGAGTCCAGAGACCAGTGTGGAGTTTGACATGACGCTGCTGGATGAGACAGACAACCTGCCAGCCAATGAAATCCTTTGGAACACATTGACGGCTGACAGTTTGCAGACCATGTGAGAAAAAAGTTAACCCAAAACCTTCAAGAAGCAACTTTATGAAGTATTTAAGAACTTTGCAGAAACTTCAGAATTCATCAAAACTCCCTAAAACTTTTTCACAGTTTTCAAGAAGATTTCCTTTACACTTCTTAAACAAGTTTTCCAGAGGTTTCCCGGTCTAAAAACATTATACTGTCAGAATTACCCCAAAAACCTTTCCGGAACCACCATACAAACTTTCCACAACTCTAGTAATGTGTCTTTAAAAATGTAATATGTGTTTAGAAATGTTAAATGTTTGGTTTGAAATTTTGCCTTCACTTACCTGCTCTTCTTTCAGGTTGTCATCTGCAACAGAGGAGCTGGCACTGACTCATGAAAATCTACAGACAAAGGAGGCACTCGCTGACGACCTTGACTCCAAAATCCAGACGAGTCAGGAGAACACCGAGAGAAAGAGCGAGTGAGTTATAAATAATGAAACAATTAGACAGCTTGGAGAGAAAAAAAATCATTTAATAATTTTTTCCTCACTCTGTCTCTGTCAATCTTTCTTTCTCCCTCGTCCCTCCCTTTCTTTCTGTCCCTCTGTTGCCCCCCCTTGACTTGCTTATTCTCTTGCTCTCTTCTTCTTTCATTGGTTCTATGTGTCTCTCGATCCCTCACAGTTGCGTCCTCTTGCTCAGTCAGAAACTCTCTCTGCTTGAGCTCCGTCATGCAGTCCAATCACTGCGAGGCTCTGAGGCCTGTCTCGTCTCTCAGAAGGCCCTGCTGGATGCCAAGATGGCTGCTGCTACTGCATCGCCGCCTCCACCACCTCCCCCGCCAGCTCTGCCATACGAAGACGATGCACGCTCAGTGGGCTCCACGGTATTCATGGCTGTTTGTGGCTTATTGTGGTCTGAAAATTCCAGCTGAGTCCTAATAATAGCTTGAATTTCCTTTGGGATTAATAAAGTATCTGTCTGTCTGTCTGTCTGTCTATCTAGTAAAAGCTTGTTTTTCTTGACAAATCCTGTAAAGTTCTGCGTGATGTTATTCGTATGTTGCATGATGTAAATGATAAAAGTAAAATTTAGTTAGCTTTATTAAAGTTTGGAATCTAAGTTATCTTAACGTGTTTGTTTCTATTCAGGACAAAACAAGTGAAAAAAGCTCTCGATTTGACACGTTGCGGCACACACTGGCTGGAATGATTAGATCGCCCAAAGCTATGCTTGGCTCGTCCACATCGGTGAGAGTACACAGATAGTGGGGTATATTGTTGAGTGTGTTGGAGTGACTGTAAGCCTGACTGTTTGATTCTGGAATGAGAGCTCGGGGGGGAAAAGAGAATGGGAGCAAGAGAGAGAGAGAAAGGGAGGGAGTGAGAGATAGAGAGATGTTTGTGTTTGTACTGAAGGTTTTTATTTTCCTACCTGCAGCAGTTCTTTGATGTCATTCCGACCAATCGTCCCCTGCCAGAGCAGGAGTGGTATCACGGTGCCATTCCGCGGACAGAAGCCCAGGAGTTACTACGACAACAGGGTGACTTCCTGGTGAGAGAGAGCCACGGTAAACCTGGCGAGTACGTTCTGTCTGTGTTTTCTGACGAACAGAGACGACACTTCATCATCCAATATGCAGATGTAAGTTTGCTTGCTTGTTTATGTTTTAATGGGCAAAAGCCATGAAGAGATGAAGAGAAAACAATTATAATCATCTCTCTCTGTCCCCCTCCCTCCCTCTCCCTGTGTATGCTAGAGTCAGTATCGTTTTGAAGGAACGGGTTTCACCACCATTCCTCAGCTCATCGAGCATCACTTCTCTACTAAGCAAGTCATCACCAAAAAGTCTGGTGTCGTTTTGCTCAATCCGGTTGTTAAGGTATCCACCCACTATTTCTTTCCAAAATTATTTCCACTATTTAAAAGGAATAATCTTGTGAAAATGCTCTATCTCATCAGGATAAAAAATGGATCCTGAACCATGAGGACGTCGTGCTGGGGGAGCTGCTGGGCAAGGTTACCTCACTTCCTGTTTCGTGTCATGAACACTTTAAAGGGACACTTTAATTATGTATTTGTTTTTTAATGTCAAAAGTGTACTTTTTTGTATCTAATATATTTCTGCCTTTGTGCCACTTTGTTTCATCATGCCTCTGTCAGGGGAATTTTGGAGAGGTCTTTAAAGGAACACTGCAGCGTGACAAAACGGCCGTCGCTGTCAAAACCTGTAAAGAGGATTTACCTCCTGAACTGAAGATCCGCTTCCTGTCTGAGGCCAGGTGGGGATGCTGCAGAACCAAATAAATGTATTTATCATCAATAATTGATTTAGGAAACATAAACAAATCATCAACCCATAGTGCCTGATGAGGTGCTGTAATCACATTTTTTAATGTTCCACAATAGTAGTGGTTGTTTAAGAGTGAAAAAAAACAAAACCCTCCACAGAGTGGCACTGTAGAATGGGACAGATGGAAGGAATACTGTCCGGAACTTACTCAGGAAGTCCCTCCTTGTGACCATGAAAGCCAGTGCCTTCTGGAAGTAGCTTTGGCAGAGAATCAACTCCCCCCGACGCAGATACCATGACATCATGACCCTTTGCCAGCGAACAGAGCTGGAGGTCTGCTCAACTCTGGACCAGGCTAATAGAAACCACCAGAACCTCACTAATAAAGGTCACATTTTCACAGACATAAACAGGAAAAAAAACACTTGAAGGAAATGTTTTGTCCTGACAGGTTTGAGGGGTCTGATGCTGAGTCAAGGCATTCTTTTCATTCATCCCTATGGATTTTTAATAAATGTGGCTGCAGCACAACGAGGGACCATGGAAAGCATTTTCTTTCACAGAGTGCTCTGTGGATGAATTTCTGGAAGGGGAAAATGAGAATATTTTATTATTAGTATTTATTTATTATTAAAAATGTATATTTAAAAAAGGTTGCTCAACCCAGTTTTAAGAAGTTAATGTGTGACCGTAAGAAAAACAGATGATGTAGCCTTCTGATTGACTACAAGTAAAACTTCAAGTACAGGAATTTAAATATAAGAACCAAAACACACTGCTCTAATTGATTGGCTGACGGCTTTGCTTCTGTTTGACTGGCTGCAGGATCCTGAAGCAGTACGACCATCCCAATATTGTAAAGCTGATTGGTGTTTGTACACAGCGACAGCCCATCTACATTGTCATGGAGCTGGTGCCTGGTAGGTGGAGCTTGGTCACTCATACCACAGTACAACAATTACAGTTTAATTTCAGTTGTATTCTTGTTAGCGGATTTCAGAAACACCTTTTTATATTTTGGAAGTTTTGAACTTTTTCTGCTGTGACTTGGTGCAGGTGGTGATTTCTTGTCATTCCTGAGAAAGAAGAAGGATGAGCTGAAGACAAAGCAGTTGCTGCGCTTTGCTGTGGACGCGGCAGCAGGAATGGCATACCTGGAGAGTAAAAACTGTATCCACAGGTAAACACTTGCTCTTATTTCATTTATACAGAATACCCATGAAATTCCATCATTGCTCTTTAGCAGCTGACAATTGTCCAATCCCCTCGCTCTCCTGCCTGTTACTCTCATTCTGTCTCTCTCTCGGTCAGGGACCTGGCAGCAAGGAATTGTTTGGTTGGTGACAGCAGTGTGTTGAAGATAAGTGATTTTGGGATGAGTCGTCAGGAGGATGATGGCGTTTATTCTTCATCAGGACTCAAACAGATTCCCATCAAGTGGACTGCTCCAGAGGCACTCAACTATGGTAACTACCTGTTCCCTTTATTGGCTGTTTTCACACAACAGTGCCCTCTGACCGTTCTCTGGCTTCTGATTGGTGGCTGACCAATTCCTGGCATCTGATTGGTTGTGGATGTTTCCACACTTCTGATTGTTTGCTCACACTTCCTGCCCTCTGATTGGTTATTGTTTTGTGCTCTCTAATTGGTTGCTATAGGTCGTTACAGTTCAGAGAGTGATGTGTGGAGTTATGGTATTCTGCTGTGGGAAACCTTCAGCCTGGGTGTGTGTCCTTACCCTGGCATGACCAATCAGCAGGCAAGAGAGCAGGTGGAGAAAGGTAAGTAGCTACAGGGGTTATATGGACTCACGACAAGGTTAATATAGTAACTACAGTGCCAATCTATGGCATAGAAAGAGTACTGCAGTAACAGCCCCTATGTGAAACTGTAGCTTATACAGATAATAATAATATAAATAGAGAGTAATTGAAGTAAACCTGAGCTACTTTCAGTCAAAGTATCTGTCGTAAGTAAATCTGACCTGTGTTATTTATTTATTTTTTTAAATTGTTTTAAAACCAACCCTTCTCGCAGGTTACCGGATGGCGTGTCCACAGCGTTGCCCTGACGATGTGTACAAAGTTATGCAGCGATGCTGGCAGTACAACCCTGAGGAGCGACCCAAGTTCTCTGAGCTGCAGCGCGACCTTGCCACCATCAAGAAGAAATAACACAGGGGAGGCGGGGCTTCGCCAAAGACCAGAACTACACTTTAGTTGTTTTGGTTGGCCTCGCCACATCAAGAAACAAATTAACACTAAAAGAATGTTAAGATGACGGACAGCATTTTTTGGAAACTATTTAATCAACAAAAACTTTTCCTTTTTGTTGCGGTTTCCAACAGGAAGTGAGGGTGACTATCTGGTGGTAGTGATGCAGAGACTAAAGACTCATTGCACTTTTTCAGCATCACAAAATGCGTAAAGAAAAACACTACAAACACGGCAAAATGTGCAAATGGCACAGCTTTGGGAGGCCTGCTTTTTTTACGATACAATTCACTATGAAAAAAATCATGATCATACGATACACTACAGTATGACTTAAGTGGCTAAAATTAGCCAAGTTAACACTAAAACTACAGAGAAAACAAAAACATCACAAAAATGTTTTACGGTGCTACTGTGGAAATGAAGAGATAAGCATGCAATTTAGTATCGTCCCATTTACAGCATCAGTAAATGCATCACACAGCAACGTTTCTGAAATTGTCAAACTGAAAAATTTGTTTGAAAAGCCCAAGAATCAAATTATATATCAATTTTATGACGAATATTTTAGTTTGGATGACTAATCTTGATCAGTGCCCCTTCAAGCAGTCATGTCATGTTTTTATCAATACAAGAATTAATTGTCAGGCAATTGTTAGCTAAGGCAGGAAGCATCACCACCAGTTCTTTGACAGCTAAACAGGTCCATTGTGATTACACAACATGTGGTCTGACATTATTTTTACCGTAAAACAAATGTTTATTTCATGGCTTCATCTGTTTTTAACATTATGCAAATTTTAAGATTGACAATAGTCAGTCGTGAATTAATATTATCCAAAACAAATGTTATAAAAAAGCCAATTGTAAAACAAACTTGTTTGGTAAGTGTTTTTTTTATTTTTTATTTACACTCAAAGTGATCTTCGACACTAATCACGTTTGTGATGTCATTCACAAAGCCACAACCCCCAAACACACTGAAGCTATGGATCCAAGTGCCTCTTGTTTTGTTTTGACTTGATGATACAGCAACATAAAATGTCTTTATTTCAGTTTTTAATAGTGTCTGAACTCAAAGTTTCTGGAATCATATAACAGATTTCAAGCTTTTCTTCAACTTGCTTCTCCTTCATGTAAATTCAATAAATCTGAAGCAAGTTTTGTAATATTTTTAAAGGAAAATCTTATTTAAAACACACCCAGTTTACAGCTATCCCCAGAACAAGAAGTGACTAAGCAGTCAATGACAGTTTTTCCTGCTAAATAAGTCTTTGGAAATAAAACAGAAATCCACCACAACTTTACTGAATCTTTCATCTGATAAAATTGTAACTTTACAATGTTGAAAATGTTCAAACAAGTCACTTGATTGGTCATCACCACTTTCTGTGGAGCCATGATGCTTCTGAGCGTCACCTACTGACCATATCTGTAAATACCTGTAAGATGTTTTTAGTATAATTATTCTTTTAAAAAAATCTGAATTTTTACTGTTTGTTGACATGTCTTCCAAACACTAATCGTTTGACATTTCTGTCAATGCTTTATCAACATACCATTGCAGCATTTAGTATACAATAAAACAATCATGTCCAAGATTGCTGTGATATCATTTCCAGTTCTTTCACTGTAACACAGTGGTTTTAAAAGTTACGAATCATTTTACTGAGATCCACATGGAGAACATAATTTTTCCTGTTTTGTATATTTTAGTGTTATTTATGCTTTTGATATCTCAGTCCTGTTAATCTTACTCCATTTTTAAAATAAAACACCTTTAAAAATAAGCTTGACGTGTTTATTGGTCAAAAATCAAAACAAAATGGCATTTACAGTTTACAGATTTTTCATTATTTTATATTTCTGATTTTAAGAAATGCAAATAAACAACACATTTAAAGACATTAGAAAACAGATGACATCGTACAACTGTTTAATTTTACAGGCGGTATGAAGAATGGATGGATAAATTGTGGGTTTTCTCTGCAGATTTGTATCCCACAGAAACGACCTGTTCAATTGTTATTTATTTCAACACATAGTGTTTCTTTTTTAAAACTGCAGACTTCCGAACAATGTAGGCAGTGTAGCCGGTTTGGGGTGTGGTTTGTAGCCAATTCGCTCATTAATCAGCTCCGCCCTTGAAGCTGCAGTCGAGGATGCGGAGGCCCCGGCCCCAACCATTTCTACACTGAAAGCAGAAGCACCGCCCACCGCAGCAGTAGACTCCGCCTCCTCACGCTGGCGCTTCCGTGCCTACGAAAAGTTTAACATTACTTTGCTGAACATTCTGTTTTACTTTCTTTGGATTGCTGTGATCCTTCAGCTTTTGTGTCTCTTAACCTATGTCTTTTTACAATTAATATAATTAGCAGTAACAGAAACTGTACGTAAATATGCTAGGAAGTTTAAAAACATTTGACATATCAAACAGATACATTTCAATATTCTTAGAAACAAAACCCTTTTCTTTTTCTGAATTATTAGCAGTTCTAAATAAAAATATGTCTATACCTCTAGTTCCTTTTTGATGCTTTCAAACTCGTCTGCGTCGTCGATTTTCAATTCCAGGCGAGTCGGTTTCCTGCGCAACATCTTTGATTTTCTTCAGTGAATCTAACAGAAAAACATTATTTTAATTATTAAAACCAGCTGAAAAAAATGACAGGCTGAACAAACTTCTTTTAAATTGATGAGACTGTCGACCTGTCCTGCTTTACACCTTGTGCGCATGGGACGAGTATTACCTGGGGACCTCATGAAATTAAGAAATTACCCCACACCTCAAGTCTGTGTTTCATGCGGTGCATTCGCACGGGATAAGCGGTCTGTATTTTACCGACAATTACCTCGGATAAGAAGTCAGGGCGCTGCAAAACAAAACAAAAATGAAAGTCATGCTCGGCTATCGGCTCCCTGACTCATCAAAAGAGAAGAGAAAAAGGAGAGCGGTCGTCGAGTGTAAGAGACGAAGCGACAACAGTGAGAAAGATGAGAGGAATAAGACTGTAATTTTTAATTGTTTCACATCACCAGAAATAAACACACCACAACTCCTCCTCCATCCATCCATCCATCCATCCATCCATCCATCCATCTATCCATCCATCCATCCATCTCATCATCTTTCGAGATTTCGCACTACTAATGCATTTACGTTTGCTCTCTCTGTGAACGGGTCAACGTGCTGCGTAGTGACATGACCCTAGCAATTGCACACAGCGACAACTTCAGGGAGCGCGGGCAGAAAAAGCTAACATGCTAACCCGTGTGTTCGGTGTGAAAAGGAGCCATATTACCGAGTTGCTTTCTGCTCACAGTTTCGCCATCAGGCTGTCGGGTTTAGGGGAACATTCGGAGTGTGATTGAGAGATGTTCTGTCTGATGCTGAGGCTTCCGTCTAAGCGCCGAACTCCGCAGTTTGATTCGGAATCAGGGTGCCGAAAGTACCTTCATGCATTGAAAGCAACGTGACCTGTGACCTCGGTCCATTTACTTCCTCCTTGGAAAATTGGTGCTTGGCATCCAAGTTGTTGCACTAGCGCCCTCTGCTGTACAGTCAGAGGGCGGTGGCAGTCAACAGCTTACCCTGTACGATTAAATCAGACTAGAAACTCAAGATTTTCATTATTTCTATTAATAACTAAATCACCAAAGATTTACCAATCAATCTGGGTACATGTAAAACAAAATAAAACAGAAAAACAAGTAGGGGTGTGATCTAGGGGCTTCCTGCAAGGTTAAGATCCTGGATTAAATTGCAAAAATTCACTGTTTTCCTCTTCACCATACATTTAAGAGATGAAAAGTAATGACGTAATGACACAACCACTCATGAAAATAAAGAAAATTGGTCTTGTATTCATGAATGTATTTCTATGTGTAAAAAACATTAAGTTCTGTCCTCTGTCATGTAGATTCTGGTTAGCACAAAAACCCTTACGGGTATAATTTTTCCGGTATTATCTAACAGATGTATCACAGACCATATCCCTTTCATAGGCATTTTTTGTAAATGATGTTTTTATTTTTGAGTAAAACACCTATATTTCCATAATCGGGGTTGAGAACTAAAATTATAAATTTTGCTTGTAGATCACTTTCCAGTACTGTAATAACTGTTAATTGAAGGCAGATAATTCGATGGAGAAGTTATTGAGGTCATAGTCACATTTAAGGAGGACGAAAGTACATGTATTTGTGATTGTGGTTTGATTGCAGGCACAAAAGGAATACAAATGTTGTCATTATAGATTATACTTGTTTCAATTTCAATAAAGTTGATTTTTTTTTTTTTGAAACTGCAGCAGCTACCTTTGATCCGGAAGTAGTTTTGTGCATTCGTATCCGGGTAACGCTACACGAAGACGCTTGCCGCGCAGCTTCTTCTACGGTAAGTTTGAAGCAATCCTCAGAAGAATAAAACTGTAATACCAAATCTGATAATGAACAAACAAAAACTAGAGCTTCATGTCTCCTCTAAAAACACAAGACCAAAATGATGCAGTTTAATGATTGGTTCGTGTTTGTTTTTGCCCAGGCTAAACCTACCATGCTAACAGCACAGCACCCCTGACTCTCTCTTTCTTTCTTTCTCTCTGTCCCTCCCTTCCTCTCTCCCTCTCTCCCTCCCTCTCTCTCATTCAATGTAAATTCAAAGGCGCTTTATTGGCATTGGAAACATGTATACATTGCCAAATCAAAGTGTACGATAAAAACAAAACAAAAATATAGGCACACCAGAATGAAGAAATATGTAAAATGGGTGATGTGGTAGTGCAACATTGCAACCACGTATACACCTACAAGTAGACTGAATTTGCTTATATAAAAGTATAAGAAGAGTAAGAGAACAAAAATGCATGGAACATTTAAATACACCAGGAGCCCGTTTCAGATAGGAGATTTAACAAACCCTCAGCCTAACCACGAGCTCTGAATCGACATACCCAGAGTTTAGAAACTATTGAGGTTTTCTGTTTCTAAGCAGCACATCTGAGTTTGTTCAATCAACTCTGCGTCTGTTAACTCTGAGATAAGCGCTTGAACGACAAATGTAAAAAGCCATCATCAGTGGAACCCAGATGAAAAAAGGGCATGATCCTCCTTCCTCTCCTCTGTGGAGTGAGAAATATGAATGTGTATGCAGAATATGAGCGCATAATTAAGATAGAAAAAAACAAACGATGGCAGCAGTGAAAGAAAGCAAGCTGGCCTGTCTAATGGGGTTTCTGTTTGGTTTGGTGGCTCTCCTTGTATTTGTGAACAGATTTCCAGATCTGGCTGGCTGAGGGGACATCTCTCTTAAGTCTCACCCTCTAGGTGAGGGCTTTGTCATGGAGTGTATCAGTGTCGCTTTCTTTTAGGTCATTATAATTTTTAAATGGTAATTTTAAAATTTTGATAATTAGTGGGTGTCCTCCCAATTGTGCTCTGCATGCATTATTTGGAGTTTTGCGTTGGACAAGGAGAATGGATTTTCAGAACTCTGAATGCAGTCTCAGTTTTGAAGTTTTTTCGATTTTGCATCTTATAAGGTCTTGGTTTGCAAGTGGATCCCAGACCTCACAACCCTGGAGGGAAATGGGTTCTATAATGGTATTGAACGTCCAACTTGATGTTCCTTTTGGGGTGTAAAAAGCCCTCCTTGCCCTATGTCATAGGTCGTTCTCACAGCTTTTTTTAAGTACCCCACGAACCTGTTTAAATACAGTTTTGTTCAATCATTTTGTTTAATTCATGTTTCAGTATTTTTGTTCCTTTTTATTTACATTATGTTCTTTTTTGTCTTTGCTCTGATTTTTCTGCCTGTGCTTTTGAGCTACTGTGATATACAAAGTCTCTAGTGTGAGTCAATAAAGTTCATCTCATCTCGCCTGATAAATAAAAGGCATTTGATTTCTGTGTCTACTAGGGTGATGCCAAGTGCTACAGAATTATTCTAGTGTCTTTGTCAAGTCATTAATGTATATGTTGAAGACGGCTGGACTCAAGCTGCATACCCATCTAACCCCACCAGCTTTGGGGACAGACGTCTGAATCTGAACAGCACTCTTGTTGCTAGTGTACATTAAGTTTTTGGTGTTGTAGGTTTTTCCACCAACAGTCTGTGAAGCAGACCCTTATGCCACAACGAAGACTTTTTTTAAGTCATAATAGGTGAATTATTTGCTTTTGTTTCAACCAGGGTGTTGAAGGTGAAACTGTGATCTGTTGTATGATAATATGGTAAAAAGCCATTTTGAGATTTGCTGAATACATTATTTTCAGAGAGAAATCGTTGAGTCTGAGGTTGATGATCCTACAGAGGATTTTCCCAGTGTTGCTTTTGACACAGATCCCACAGTTGTTATTGGGGTCAAATTTGTCTCTATTTTTGTGGGGCAGCATTAGTCCTTTGTTCCACATGTTGGGGAAAATTGCAGAGTTAATGACAATGAGAGACAGTGTCTCTCTCTCCATCTCCCTCTCTGTCTCTCCCTCTCTAAAATACCTAAGTAAAAGTAAAGACCATATCTGAAAAACTTCCATTTATTATACTATAGACAGGACACCTTTCTGTGTCAGTGTGTTACTGCTCAGTGTCTCTTTCCCTATTGTTGAATTCTTATTCTGTGTGTATTTTTATCAGCACGCTCACTGTGGCACTCACCGTGATCAACTGTTGAGGAAGCAGGAGACAAGCTGAAGAAAAATGTCTGACGACGACGAAGCAGCGCCGGCTGTGAAGAAGAGTCGAGTTTTCTATGGAAGCTTGGAAGATGCTGAACGCCTGCGGCTCGCCAAGGAAATTGGAAGCTCTGGTGCAGCAGCAGGAAGTGGCCACAACACAGGAAGTGATGCTGTCAAGGCGGGAATCCGAGCAGGAAATATCAACATCTCCTCTGGTCAGTCACATAAAAAAACCCAAATGGGTCATTTGAGAATTACAATAATAAAATACCACACAAAATTCAATATATTTCAAAGGAGAAAAAAAGTAAATATATGTCCCAAAAATATAACAACTTTAGATTTTTGTCTTTAATAAAAACTCTCTAAGAATAAAAAGAAAGTGATTTCCCATGGTTCCTTGCAGGAGAGACTATGGAAATGGAAGAGCGCGTCAGTGAACGCCAGCAGGAGGCACTGGCAGAGTTCGAACGACGGCGACGGGCGCGGCAGATCACGGTCTCTACAGATGATGCTGAGGTGAAGGCGGGGCTTCGAGCTTTGGGAGAGCCAATCACATTGTTTGGGGAGGGGCCAGCGGACCGCAGGGAGAGGTAGGGAAAAAAACCCTCATCAACTCGATCATCGTGTTACTTAGTACTTTAAGTGATGTTTGTATATTTTTTTGGTTTTTAATGTTTAATGTTTTCCATTTATTTTCTTTGTTTTTTATTGTAAATCTGATGTTGAGCTACGATGGGTTGATTTTCAGTTTTTCTCTGAGCAAATGAAGAATCTATTTTATCTTTGAACTCTTCTGCAGTTTTATGTAGATGTGACTAAATACGTTTATACAAATAGGCACAAATGCAAATATTTTAAAGCTGTTTTATTTCACTGCTGATGTTTTGCAGCACAAAAGTAAATCTGCCAGCCTTAAACTCCATCCTCCATCTAGTATCTGGTGTTATTGCTTATCTCCAGACTTTTAAAGCGTATTCTGACTAAATTCACACTATTCTCACTCTTGTGCTCTGCTGAAAGAAGGTGATCCCTCAGACTTAGACAGCTGCAGACTTATTTCTAGTTCTGTTTCATCACATCAGTAAAGTTTGCGATATTGCGCAGGAATATGTCTGCAAGTGTTAAATGAGCCTAAAAAAATACTCCCTATCATCTCCATCTTTTCAGCTATAAGTGCACAGCCATTATCTAATTATCTGTCTTATAAACTTTGGACATTATTGGGAATAATTATCTATGTATGTATCTTATTAATTGGAACTTTATTTTGAAGAGATTTGCTCCGAGAGCACTGTGCAACTGTTTGATGCTGCCAGGTGGAATATAATTTGAATGAGCTTCACCGCGTAAATTATTGGTAAAATCTGTGTTATGTAGAGATGACATTTTTATTTATTTTTATTTTTATTTGTGTCCATCAGGCTGCGAAGTATTCTCTCTGTCGTAGGCCCAGATGCTTTGAAGAAATCCAGAAAAGACGAAGAGAGAGCAAAGAGATCTCAGGAGGAGGTGAGACGGGGGCAAGGATCTTTTATTCTGTCTTACATTAAATAAATACAAACAAACTTTTCTTTGTTTTTAAATTGATCAGTGTCAGCAGACGTGGTACCACGAAGGCCCAATCTCGTTGAAGAAAGCTCGACTCTGGTTGGCCAAATACTCTCTGCCCCGGTGAGTCCTGGCAATACACTAGCAAATCAGACACTGAACAGCAGGAAAGGGGGCGGAGCTTTTGTTAAATCTTTCGAGTGGTTTTATTTGATTACTTTTGTTCTTTTGCCCTGATTTGCTTTGAGTTGTTTTCTCTTGTGATTCATGCTGTCATCGTCAGGGCGGTGAAACGTCTGGATGAGGCTCGTGCTCACCGGGCAGTTTCCGAGTCAACAAGGACGATCCGCCAACAGGAGCTTCACAAAAATCTGAGGGTGAGTAAAATTAAATAGAACTGTCAAAACTGTGATACAATGAGGAGTCACATGACTCAATTTAACAAATTCTTTTATATTCTGTGCTTTTTAGAATCTGAACAACTTCTGCAGCCAGATTGGCGATGACCGACCTATCAGCTTCTGCCACTTCAGCCCTGATTCCAGCATTCTGGCCACAGCCTCCTGGTAGCACGCCCCTTCCCCATAACTCTTAGCATTAGCATCAGAATCCAGAACTCACAGGTGGTAGTGTGTGTTAAGAGGCATATGATTGTTTGTCATGACACTGAGATCTCTTATTTCTTGTTTTTTCTTGGTTTGTACAAAAATGTACACACTTTTTATTACTCACAGTACTTTCTCGTCAGAATACAGATTGGGGTTAACACAGCGTGGAAACATTTTGCGTTCTGGTGCAGTGTTAGTGTCACAAATTTAGGCGAACGTATTTCTCAAGTGGTTTGTAAGCATCACTGCTAAAATGCACTGTGTTTAGCATTGATAGCAGGTTGTGCATATACTGTATTTAACTTGTGATGGAGCTAATGCTAACGAGTTAATGCTTATCTCTTCTCAGGAGTGGACTGTGTAAGCTGTGGTCTGTCCCCGACTGCAATCTAATTCGCACATTGAGAGGTGGGCAGAGCTTCTGACATTTTAATAATTGAATAATTGTTATGTTTGGAAATGAATTGGGCTGGGTGTCGCTACTGATTTCCTGAATGGATTCGATTCCGGTTCACAAGGTTTCAATTTGATTTTCGATTCGATATCGATTCATTTGGTGTTTCAGGGTGATGTCTGGTTACGTGGGTGCGATATTTTTCCTCTATTTTGCACATCTTGTATATTGCTTTGTTTTTGTCCAGCTCTTCTATGTCGTCATATTTTTTTGATCCAAAATGCTGCCAGACATCTGCCTTCAGACATGACGGAGCACTCAGTGGAGCAGCTTCTGTCATGTTTTGGTTTACCTGTCTCTCACGCGGACATCTCGTTGCGTGGTCTCACAAGACTAAGGAACCTTTCACATAGGACGCGCTGCGCGTTGCTCTTGAGACCCATTCATGTTTGCGGTGCACCTCCCGCAACAGCAAATCTTCTGTGAATTTCAATACGTCACAGAGCACAGTGTCCAGAGTTCAATCTGGTTGAACTGTCGCTGCTGCGCTCAGTGACGTAGTTGGGCGGAGCCAATAGAGATCGCTGAACGCATTTTTTCGGAATAAATGTGTGTTTTGAAGATCAATAAACTGTAAGACACAAGTCTTCGGTCATATGGAGAATGCAGGAGGAAAGCCCTCTCATGAAAACACCATGTAGGTATATCAGGTGTGTTTCAACATAGTTACTTCGCATTGTTACATGTCCCCCTCAAAACATCTTTCCCGCTGGCAAAACGCTAGTCCTGATCTGTAAATCCCGCCTACATTTTGCGCTGACCTTCGCACTGGGCACAGTACCCTGCGTCGAGCGCTGCATGTTGATCTGAAACCCATTCATGAGTGCAGCGTACTGCATGTACCCCACCGCCAGAGGATACAGGAAATACATTAAAGGCATATATTAAAAGATTGGTCTAAGGATTTTATTAATCGATATCGAATCTTTCAGATGAAGATCTATACCAATCAGGAAAAAAAAATGTTCTAAACCCAGCCCTAGAAATAAATTACAGCTCTGAATATGCTTGGACAATTTTCTACTTTTCTTTTATAAATTTGTGGTCACATTTATTTTGTACTATGCTGAAATTGGCCATTAACCGTGTAGCTCAATTGCCCCAACCCTGCTTTTTGGTTTGCTACAGGTCACAGCACAAATGTGGGCGCAATTGTCTTTAGGCCACAGGCCTGCATCTCTCTGGAACAGTCAGAGGTGAACTTGGCGTCATGTGCTGCTGACGGCTCAGTGAAGCTCTGGAACCTGGAGAGGTGAGGGGGCATCTTTTGTTTTGTCGTTGTTTACATGAAGATTGGCTAATCACCCTCTTCCTTTTCTGTTTTTCCCTGTGCATGGGTCTGTGGTTGCTGTAGTGACGAGCCAGTGGCTGACATCGAGGGTCATAGCGAGCGAGTTGCACGGGTATCCTGGCATCCTTCGGGCAGGTTCTTGGGAACCACATGGTAAACTCTGCTCATTGTTCACGAAATGTCACACTTCCTCTTTTAAGATTCACAGCTCGGGCCCAATGTTTGTGTTTTTACAATCTTTGCATTTCAACTATTCAGGCCTTAAACCTTTTCAAAATGTTTGCTCTTTGTTTCTGCAATGTTTTGTGTTCAGTTACGATAATTCCTGGCGGCTGTGGGACCTTGAGGTTCAGGAGGAAATCCTGCACCAGGAAGGACACAGCAAAGGAGTCCACGACCTGAGCTTTCACCCTGACGGATCCCTGGTCGCTACCGGGTACTTACACAGTAATACTGCAATACACAGGAGTGGAGATGGCTACTGAGAGCTGGTCCAGAATTAGCTTTGCTTCCTGATTGGTCAAAAACAACATACAGATAAGATACCTGGCAGTCGGTTCTTCTATTAGCATTTTAATGTCATTCACTTTATTACTGGTAACCATTTTCAAATTGCCCTAATTCAGCTCCACTTAAACTAACCAAACTACTTGGTGGAGTTTGACTGATCCGTTTTTTTTTCTCTGTCTGTCGCCCCGGCTCCTGTTTCTGTCTGTCATCCAATCAGAGGGCTAGATTCCTTTGGCCGAGTGTGGGACCTGCGGACTGGACGCTGCATCGTCTTCTTAGAGGGACACCTAAGAGAAATCTACAGCTTGCACTTCTCTCCTAACGGGTCAGTCATCCAATCACAGAGCGAGAGGAGCCTCAACTGCCAATCCCAGAGCCTTCTAGTTTTCTCTGAACTTTGTTTTGTTTTATTGTCAGGTACCATCTGGCCACAGGAAGTGCTGATAACACCTGTAAGGTTTGGGAGCTGAGGAACAGGAAGTGTCTGTACACAGTCCCCGCCCACCAGAACCTTCTGTCTGCTGTCCGCTTTCAACGTTAGCACAAACCTTTGTTCACTCTATAATCTCACTTTTGGTTCTTTTTTTTGTCGCGATTTTTCTCTTCTGTCCTGTGGTCCCTCACTTCCTGATTAATTCTGACACCTCCCCTTCCTCTTTGTTTCCTGCAGCCAATGACGGTCACTTCCTGTTGACAGGAGCGTATGACAATACAGCCAAAGTTTGGAGTCACCCAGGCTGGACGCCCCTGAAAACGTTGGCTGGACATGAGGGGAAGGTATGGGGAAAAAAACATGTTTTGCACCAACTCATAATCTTTATTTTTAAAACGCAAAAAAATATATATATTCACATTAAAGGTTTTAAAATACAAACCAATTTGTTCATTATTAAGAAAGGTTTTATTTTATATGTATAATATTTGATGTAAAAACCTGGAATACATGAGAGTATCTGTTGTTTTAAAGGTGATGGGGGTGGACGTGTCGCCCGATGGGAAGCTGATAGCCACATGTTCGTATGACAGAACCTTCAAACTCTGGCTTTCTGAGTGATGAAGATGAAGCTCAGGTGATGAAAAGAGAGAAATTTTATTTAAAACTTTTAAGTCCTAGAGCTAAAAAAGTCACAGAACATTTTTACTGTCACATTTGGAATAAAAACACGAAAGCAGAATGATTTGTTAGATTTTTTGTTTGTTTTTGCCTCATTGGTCTGTGTATATTAGTGTGAGCTGCCACAGCAAATCAGTCAGCTTCAGAATTTTTTTACTTCAGAAAGGAAAACCTTGTCATGTTTTTCTCTTTTTGTCTTTGTGTTTTTGATTAAATAAAACCCACCAAAAATTTGACAATATTGTGTTTGATCGTTAAAATGGAACATTCAGGAAATAAGCAGCTTTGCAAAATTATTAAAATCATCCAATGTAAGTTTTGATTGAAATTTAAGGCTTATTTTTTTAATTCTACCAAACATCTTTACTTTTATTGTTCCTTCAGTTAAGCATTTCTATAGTTTTTGTTTTAATTTTACTCCGCACGTATTTTATGCTTGCTGCAGTGTCATGCAACCACATTGGTGATATTGATGGTTGAGCGCTGGGTGGCTCCCTGGGGTCCTTTAGAGTAGAGATTTATTAGATGCATTCAGAGTGGTGCGTCTGATGTGACGTATGTGTCTATTTTTCTTTTTCCTTCACATCAGCTAGTCAGGAAATGCATCTTATTGTCGCCTCGACACAAGATTTAGATAATGGGGAGTTATGAAGAGCTTTACGTTGTCACGTCTGGTGGCATGCTTTGACACCAAGACAAGCTGTCACCTGCTGTACTGTTGAAATATGTAGGAGCTTCTTTTTTTTGTAACGATATGTTTTAAGACCAATATGATAGACATCACGATACAATTCAAGGATTTAGAGCGATACAATATGATTCAAAGGCTTGAAATCTATGCTAATTAGCCAAAATTTTAATCTCTGTGAAATAATTGTCTGGATACTGCAGGGCTCCTCGAAATTTGAATTATACTCCCTGCACTGTTACAGTACAGTTCCCATCAAGCATTACTCCACACAAGTGCACGCTAATTTGATAAATAACATTGTTAGACTGTTCGACTGTACTACAAAAATGCAAACTATTCTGTTCCAGAGGAACACTCACTGGTTTAAGGTTGAAGCAGTGGGCGTGGTGATTGTTCTGATAAGACCAGCCTCCTGAGAAGTAAAAAAAATGAGAGTTTCTGTCAGACCGGTTTGAGACATGAGAGCTGCTTTGTAATGGTTGAGAGGTAAACTGAGTGGAGAGAGGGAAGCTTTTAAAGTGGAGGAAAAAAAGAATGAGGACAAAGAAAAAGTGAAAATTATTGGAGAATAAATAAGGGAGGGGTGGTCGGACTCCATACTGAGTGAGCACAGAGAGAGAGACAGCTTCTGTAGAGAATAAGAAAAAGTCCACTCGAGTAGTTTAGTTATATAAAGAATGAAGAGAGACAGGTGGAGCTGATAGAGAATGAATGGGTGGGGTATGTGAGCCAGTAGAACAGGTTTAGGTGAGGCGGTCCAACAAGCTTCACATACTGAAAAGGAGAGAGGAGAAAGATTCAATTTGTTTATTTCACCATTTTACTGGAGAAACCTTTGGTAACGGAGAGAAAAAAAGAAAAGAACAACAAACTTTCCACTTATTTAACGTGCGCTTTGGGAAGAACGTAACATTCAAGGAAAGAGGAAAGGAAACGTGGAGGACTAGAACAAAGAGGGAAGGTAAGCATTTCTTTTGACACTGTCTGACAATAAAACGATTCATATAAAAATCACTCGAGCCTGAGGAAAAGTAAATGCTTGGAGGAAAGAAAATATTTAATAAATGAATATCACATGAGACAGGAAACCAAATAACTAATGGCGAAGCTACATGTGATCTCAAGCTATTGACCTGAGTCAGGCTTCTCCTAAGTAAGAGCTTAAGTTCAGTGACGTGAAAGTGTTTCACTTTTTACACAATTTTTGTTACTGCCTAATTCAAATGGTTTAAGTAAAATAAATTTTCTGCAATCTACACGTAAAACCCTTTATTGCCAAGGTGAAGGAAGAAGTTTAGAAATAGCCAGCAGAAAAGCAGATTCATTAAAATAAAAACTGAAATCAGGGCGGTGAAAATGTATTTGCTCCTGTGTAGATATCGTCTGTTTTTCAACGTTTGTCACAGTTTGATTATTTCATTTGTTCAGACAAAACATAAATAGATGACCCGAGTAACATTTCAGCTTCATAATGAAAGGTCTAGCAGAGACAGACAGGAAGGACACAGACATGAAAATAGATCATTAAAAATTAGTTTAAAAAAGAATTCAATTTTTCATTTTGAATCTTCCTAGCAATGGTTGTCCTGTCAAAATTCCTCCCATAGCACATTGAAGACTCATCCAGGAAGTCACAGAAGAACACAGACAAGCATCAATTCCAAAAAGAAATTCCACCATAAGAGAGAGACAGGGCAAAAATGAGAGCTCCAAGGTGTAAACCACTGCTTACCAAGAGGAGCACGAGGGCCAAAACCACCTTGATGACCTCAAACCCTTTTAGGATCATGTTGTGGTGACTCCAAAGTGGAACTTTTTGGAAGAGATAGGTCCAGTTCACTCTGTTGTAAAGCTAACACAGTATTCTACTATATAGATTGTACCAACAGTCATGCGTGATGGTGGTAGTGTGATAGCCTGAGGATGCTTTGTGGCTTGAGGCCCTGGAACATACATTAAACATCCAACATTTTAGAATAGAACTAGCATAATATAATGGGGGGAAAGTGAAGGAGGTAATGAGGTACAATGAGCTCCTTGAAATAAACTAAACTAAATGGAAATCTGTTCCTGTAGAGTATTCTCAAGCTTCTGATTTCACAAAGACATTATCATTATTATTATTGTTATGCTGAAACTAATCACTAGATACATGGGAAATGGTTGAAAATAGAATCGTTGTGATCAATGTGTTTGTACCGACCCATAATGCTCAGCGAGGCAGGGAAGAGTGATGCATCCTGGGCTGTTAAATGGAGTAGCTCTGTCTGTTTGTGTATATCGGTGCGCATTGTTGTTGAAAGTATCTGGATGCTGTCAAGCAACTAATAAGTCCTTGAATTGGCAGAGTCACTACTTGCTGCTATTTAATGCCCAATACAGGAAATATCCCAAAAGTTTAGTCAAAGTTGTATGCACTTAAATAACATTCATAATCTTGACAATTAGGAACATTGATTTGTCAAAGTGGTCCACATCCAAATTGTAGTGATCCACATCAGAATCATGTAAATCCATAACTTAGCGATTCAATTCCAGATCCAGATTGTAGTGTTTCATTTGAGACTGACTATAATGTCGTCAGCCTCTGCTACCATCCAGTGGTACCCATGTGTTAACACAGGACAAGAGGTAAACCTAATGTCCTAGCGAGTGATCTGGAGGTTCAGGCCAGGCTGTTTACTGAGGACCTGTAAAGGAGGATTTACATGAACTCCACAGAAAAGTTTTGGAATTTAATCTCCAAAAAAGTTGGTACATCCGCCAAGGCCCAGGAGTCGTGGCTCAGTGATAGAATTTAACAGGTTGACCGGGCTGTGGTGATAGCACGACCGTCGGATTTATTGATGTTTCATTTTTTCCATTAGTAGTAAGGTCACATAAGCAGCTGGTAAGTTCCGAACAAGAACAAGAAGCACAAAATACAGAAGAAACCAGTGGTGGGCCGTGCATTTGGTACCTGGGCCTTCAGTGGGGACTTACCGGACTTAATCCACCTCTTAATACCACCACTATCACGTCGCAATTATTGGGGTTGGCCGACCTCTCCACACGATGTCTAGCTTTTCTGGAAAAGTCCGCCTTGAAAATGGATTTTTAAGTATGTCTGAGACCAAGTCAATTTCTCCTCCTCTGTCAGTCATTGTGGGCGTAAAAAAATCTAACTCAAATGTATTAATGTGTGCAGATCGCTACAGACGTGTTTTGCTAGTTGAACTTGGCTGTAATAGACTTGCTCTGACCGACCAATCGGAGGACGGAAAAACGGCGGCCCATTACTGTGGGCCAGCTAGCTGGTCCTGAGAGGCTGAAATCTGATTGGCTAAAGAAACAGTCCCATTGCTACTATAGTTTAAGTTACATGGACCAGCACTACTGATTCTGAGGGCCCTGGGCAGATTAGATTGACATGGCAACACATAGAGGCTGAAATCTGATTGGACAAAAAATATAACATCCACATACACAAACTGTTGGGAATAAATTAATACAATTTCATGGAACAAATATTAGAATTTAGGAGAGGAGAGGAAAATATACTCAGCGTGACCATAAATGACAGCAAAGTGCATTAGAAAGTCTCCCACTGCGTTGAAAGGAAAGGAATGCAAAGTTAATTTTAAAAAAAAGAAATGAAAGGAATGCACTTAAATTAGGTAAATATCATAAATAAACATAGTCTGTATTTTGGGACTGCTGATCCACACGCACACTCTCAACAGCTATCTGTAACGGTTTGCGAGTAAAAAGCCAATAAGTGTGATTTCATCCAAGTTGTGAGTCTTTTCCTTGATGCAACCGAACAACAGCTGTTAAATGATGGGCTGTTTCAGTGTCGCTCCATTATTAAGGGCTGTGATTGGCTGTGTTTGTTTGGGCAGTGTGTGTTTCAGCAGGTGTGTTTACGTTTTAGATGCTAAGTGACGATAAGGTTCTTTTATTTTGATTATGAGCGTATAAAATTAGTTGCAACATCAGTGAGGTCACCCCAATTCAATACAGCCTTAACCCCTCAATGCAGTGACCCTGTGACCCCTATTTTCAGCTGTAGATTCTCAGAATACAATGCAGTGAGACTCTTGACTTTCTCTTTGTTTCTGCACAGCTCTGTTGTCTGGACTGCCTCCTCCTCTTCCTTTCCTCTGACTGGACTGCTGCCTGATTGACAGTGCTCTTCCCACCATGTCCTCTAACATCAACATTTCAGTTGACAACCCCTATAGTCATGTGACCATTCCCAGAGCCAAGCTCCGCACCTCTGACGGCAATGCCACCGTGATAGCCAATCCAACAGCGCTCAGCAGTGGGGATGGAAACCCTTACGACGGGACTAGCTCTGCCCCCCCGCCCTATGTGGTGAAGGAGGACAGGGGCGAGGAAGAGACGGGGCGCTGCAGAGCTTGCTGCTATCGTTGCAGGAGGAGGAAGTGATGTCATCAAAGGAGCCTCCTAATTGGCTGAAAGATCTCTTTTGAAGGATGTCGTCTTCACACGAAAGACAGAAAACCAAAGAAAAGAAGAGAAGAAAAAGCCCAATCATCTTATTTTCCTAAATTTTCCGTCTGGAAAACTTACCGAAGAAACAATTTTTCTGTTTTAATTCACTGTTAAAAAAAATTCCACCACGAGTAATTTCAGGAACTAAAATGTCTTTAATTTAGCTGATTTTAATTAAAGATAGCAAATTTGTCGCTGAGAGAAAAAATGCCCCAGGGCTTTTATTTGTGTGGGCAACCTCTACACGTTACCTTTCAAAACAAACTCTACCAGCTGTGCTGCTGTTGCTATGGCAACACCAAGAATAACTGGACCAACTGATCCATGTTACCATGAATGTGCAATCACATTGAAATTTGGAAGGATTATGTCCAGATTAACTTTTATTGTCACACCGTTACTTTACATTTTTATTTTATAATTAATGTGACACCGTGTGACAATAACGAACAAGTTTATTAGAATTTATACTTTGACTTGTGTCTTAATAGAATCTGTTTTCAGAGGAAAAGTGTTTTATAATTTCCAGAAAGTATTTAGAAAAAAATTTTCCCAATGTTTTTGTTCTTTAACACTAACATATGAATGTTATTAATATAATCATAACATATTCTGTGATACTGCTATAATTTATAATGATGATGTGTAAAATTATAAATGTTTTGTAAAGATGAGAGTTTAAATTTTTACATGAATTACTTTTTATTTTCCTCATAATAAAGAATGATCAGAATCTGAATATTTGTGAATTAACATCTGACGAAAAAACATTTTTAATGTGTTGTGAAAATATTTTTACAGAAATGGTTTGAAGTAATTTTATACATCATTTAGCCTGTTTAAACTGGATCAAACCCACTGAATCAGTGACTCAGGACACTGTGGTGCCTTCAAAGATGACTCGGATTTAGAGCCTCCGCCTCAAAAGAACAAAGAAAAGAGTAAAACGGTCATTATTATCTTTCTGTTGGTACTGTGAACAAGGACAGAACAAAGAGTGATCATACTTCAATATACTTTCAGTATTTGTAGTATAGTCTATGGCAACTAACTGAAACCATTCAAATATTTAAATATTCATTAACAATTCAAGTATCATTACAGAAGACACCTTTTAAACCAAATGACTGCTGCTTGTACTACTCCGGCTCTCTCTCTGTTTCTCTCTCTCTCTCTCTCCATCACTGCCCTCATCCCCACCCCCTCTGTCTCTGTTGCCAGGTAACTTTAGACATTCAGAACTGTGCTGTAACCTGATAGTCTGTTGGCATGAAGCCAATAGAAACCAATGAGAGGTCAACTTTCTATTGCCTGTTTATGATTCAGTTAAAAAAATACATTTAAAATTTAAACATTTTAAAATTAAAGTAATCAGCATGCATGTTAATGTTGCATGTTTTAAAAGAAATTCATCCGAATGTCTTCAAATTTCTCCTCACAGTATTTAAATCTGTACTTATATTAAACATACATTATTTATCTTACATACTTTATGTAAATATCTATTTAGAGTGTTTAGGTTTCTTGTTGGCATTTTTATATATTTTTTAATGCTTTTATAATATCAGAAAGACGCACTGTTTAGTCAATGAACTCATAATATTCTTTAATATGTTCATTTCATTCATGTCATTAAATTATAACGGTTATTTTAAAAATTATATGAATTTATTTGATATTTTATTCTCTTTCAGTCTGGTTTATGTCACATTTATTCTAATCAGTTTGTCCCGTTGGCCAAGCAAAGATGAATTATTGACAAGTCTCTCTCTCTCTCTGTAGGTCTGAGTGTGTCTGTGTGTGTGTGTGTGTGTGTATGTGTGCGAAGGACAAGAAGCGAAGACAGCAAAATAAAAGAAGAGAAAAGAAAAGGGAGGAAAGAAAAGGAAGAAGTAAAAATAAAGGACGATAAAACTGGGAAAAGGAGACAAAAGAAGATAAAAAAAGAGGACCTGTAAACAGAAAAGAAAAAGAGAGAGAATAGACAGAGGAAGAGAAGACAGGAGAACAACAGTATGGCGAGAGCTCGTCGATGCAGACGAGAACAAGAAGAAACAAAACAATGAAAAGTCACAAATAAAAAAACTAATTTAAACAGGAAAACAAAGACAAGAAACAAGAGAACGGAGGACTAAACGACAAGAGGGAGAACAGAAAAACAGAAAAGACGTAAAAACAACTGAGGAACAAGATGTGAAAAACAGACAGCTGGGGAAAATATTGGTATGTTTACACTCAACACTTTACACTGGACCAATCACAGAGCAACAGGTGAGCTCATCCAAAAGATGGATCATTTTTACTTTAACTGAAACAGTCTGCTTATTAAGATAATATTATTTTTTTAAGTCAAATATTCCAATCAAGTATTTGTTTGTTATTTGTGTTCACATGTATTTGTATGTTACATACATAAATGTATGTAATTTGTTACATTATGCTCTAAACTGACTTAAGCTGGGGATAAAATATTTTTTGTGTTAACAGGTTTGTATGATGATGATGCTTCGACATCAATTAACAAGATAACTTGATGATATTTCTGAATGCTTTGTTTACATCACTTTGTTTTCTTTCTTCTTCTGTTCAGTTAAGATCTCTGATGTATTAAAAAAGACACAATAAATGTTTTTTCCTTTTTAAAGACAAAGTGATGGACGATAAAATAAAGAAGGAAGCAGTAGAGGAAGAGGAAGTCACCAATCAACCCCCGCCCACTCCCCCTTCCGTTGCTACGGACACGGCAGTGAAGAGGCGGGACCTGGTATGCATTGTGTGCTTCGGCAGGTACGACCTGGCCACGCGACTGCCACGCCGACTGCACTGTGGCCACGCCTTCTGCGAGTCGTGCCTAAAGAGGCTGGACACGGTCATCAATGAACAGGTCAGAGATGAAACGCCTCCTGATTCTTATACGTAGTCGTAAATAATGATGCAGTTATCTTGTGGTATGCACTATATATAATATGTTGACGGAAAAAATGCTGTGTTGTTGAATGTTTCAGTATAGTTGTTGCAATATACTACGTTTCAGTAAAGTATGCTGTAGTGTAGTATGTTTCAGGGCACGTGCCATGCCCTTCACCTTTGACACCTCGTGCCCAAGACTGGGCGACATCAGGGAAGTCATCAAAGGGGCCAGATCAGCTTCAACGCCAGGACATGAACGGGTTCCCCTGTAGGCCGTAGAAGAACTGTATCCAAGTCTTAAAGATCCTGTGGAAGCTTATAAGAATTTTGTGGAAGAACCAGACATTTCCATCACAGTGGGAACAGGCGATCGGCGTCTTCATTCCCAAAGAGCAACATTTCACCACCATCAACCAGTTCAGAAGCATTGCCTTGTTGAACATGAAAGGAAAAATCTTGACCAACTTCCTCAAAAGGACTCTCAGTCCCCTCTATGATCTGGGAGCAAATACAGGGTGCCAAAGGTAGAACAGGTGAATAACATGTGGTGTGGCTCGACTTAACAAATGTCTATGGCTCAATGCCACACAAGCTGATTGAGTACGCACTGAGGTAATTCCACATACCAACCAGCAGGACTAAGATCACGGCCGAGCATTTCAGCAACATGGCAGCCTGTTGATGGCAACAGATGGAAGTCGGCACCGGCATGGGATGTTCTGTCTCTCCCATTTTCCTTGTCACCACATTTGAGATTATCCTCATCGGATCCAGGCAAGTAACCAGAGGCCTGAAATGACCATCCGAGAAGCTACATGAATGATGTAACGAGCATTCTACAGACAGCCCCATTCACATCAAGGCTCCTTGATGGGCTTACAACATGGGCATGGGGGAAGATCAAGCCTTCAAAGTCACAGAGCCCCAGGAGAGGAGAGGTGGACCAGGCCATCAGCAGGTTGCAGCACAAAGAGGTCTTAGCAGGAGTCCAAGACAGTCAGGCAGGATTAGGCTGGGGAGAAACTGTGCAGTTCTGGTCCAAAGCTACGAGGGAGCAGAAGAAGACTGTGGTCGTGGAGGAGGTCACACAGGTTTGCGCAGGAGCCCCACCACATCAAGGCAGTGTCTGAGGGACGGCAAGGGGCATGGGCACAACGGGAGGCCTCCACAACCGGAGACATCGGCTGGGCAGATATTTGGCAAGCTGGATGAGGGCAACATATGACACCCTTCCATAGAACAGTATATCAAACTCTGCCACCCACAATATACTACTTGTGATGTTACGTGAGACGTTGAGGCTTTGACGTGCGTATCAAGTGATCCAGGACGTGTTCTGTGAAGCGTGCATCGATGCCTGTTTTATTTTAGAGCTGTGATATCGTTGCTGATGTGAGTCTGTCCGTCCGTACTTTGTGACTGGAAAGCCATTTGACTGTATGTTATGCATCTGACAGAGAGGGAGGACGTCCTTCATTTGTGTTTTATAGCAGGATGAAGTCACGAGGAAAGAAAAATACGTCCCCTCTCTCATAAGATATTTTTGCCCTGCAGGTTCAAAAAGTTCCTGCATTTCCTCTCTTCAGATTAAGGGCACAGATACTGAGCTTTCAGTTGATCTAAAATTAGTATGAAACTGTCTTTACCATATGGCTGATACTCATACACATTTAAGGAATTATACAAAGTTATTGTGATTTATATTGTGGTAATGAATATCAAGATATTATCAAAGACAATCGTACAAATAATTTCTGTTATTTATTGATATTTTTTATTACGGTTCATTCAAAGGCCTGATGAAAAATATCAGTCACTGCTGCCTTGGTTTCTAACGTTGATTTCGGTTCTACATTCTGTCCAGATCGCACCGTTTATTTGAAGCATCGAAAACCAACTTTTCTCAGACTACCATAAAGGGTCTATGATTCATGTCACTATGGCTTCATACTATTGTATTACATAACACAGTACGTCGTTTATATTTGTCTGTCTCAGGTCTGGATCCCTTGTCCTCAGTGCCGTCAGAACACTCCTTGGCCCAGAGGCGGTGCCGAAAGACTCGATCTGGATTTGTCCTCATACCTGGCTGTAAAGGCCCAACAGAATTGCTGCTCTGCCTCTTCCTCGTGTTGCTCCGCCTCCTCCTGTAGCTCAGGTGGCAGGCATGGGGCATCTGCCGGGGGAGCGGTCCAGGACAGGAAGTTGTGGTCGGGGAAGGAGCTCGCTGATGACAGTTGGTCCCACGGAGGTCTGGCTGAACCACGCTTCCATCGCTATGGTAACTGTTGCCCGCCATCCTGCCATTGGCTCTGCTGCTGGTTCTGTTGTCCAGGGCGGGGCTAGAACTGCAGGGGTGGGGTTAGAGCTCACTAATCAGTGTGATATTTATTCTTATCTGCTATTGGTCACATATTTCAGAATATAATATTAATCTGTTCTGATTGGATGATGCACTGCAGCATTGAATTTACAAATCATAATAAAATACATTTGTCTGATGGAATCAATTGTTTGGCTTTCTGCAATATAATTCATTTAAAAAATGACAAAATATCACATATAATACTGATATAACAAAAAAAATCTAAATTCAACACCAATTTTCCATTTAGTTTTTGTTTTTAAAAGTAATTTGACCCAATTTTAGTTGTCATTCATCTCTATATGGGATTTATCAAAAAGCATGTCTGACCTGACATTCCTGGAAAAATGGTGCAGGCAGTCCTGTAGTGGACTTTGTATGACGTAAGGAATTGTTAGGAAAGCTGCTCCCACTAGTGGGGACCCAGTTTGGATTATCAAATTTAAAAAGGCAACCACAGAAAACAACTGTACCAGAGAAAACTCTGGATAACCAAATCATAACTCCAGTTTAAAAAAGAAACCCCTTCTTTCACAAGAAGGCATCGAGATAAGGAAAGAAAGACTCTGCTGTGCGGCTGTGAACATGTTTCTATGTATACCTGCTTAGTTTCCTTTTGTTTGTGTTTTTCTCTCCTAAGGTGTTTGTTAATCCTCAATTTCCTGACACAGTTGCATTTCACATGGAATGACATTTTACTACAATAAAAACACAAAAGTAACGATTATCACTTTGCCCTCTTTACAAAGTTACTGTGTGCTATTTAAAATGAAAAACAATGTAAATAAGTAAACAAACCATGTGAGAAAAAATGATATTTACTGATAATTACACATTTTACAATCCTTCCACAACTGCATATCAGAATTAATATTTTGATTAACCAAAACATTCACAAGTGAGGTGTTGTACGGAGGGTGGGGCTAAACACAGTGGGCTGGGTTTTCTGGTTTGTCACTTCTTGGACTTAATTGTTTGGTCCTAGTTGGACTTAAAAACTCTCATCTGACCCCAGTTTGGACAGTTGGGATTAGATGAGAGTGGAGAGTTTGTTGCGGTAGACATCACACAAAGCTGTCACTCACACAATCAATCTGCAGCCTATGGCTACATTCACATTTTTGATTCATACAGAATAAC
>OMNV01029382.1:88861-115231 GCA_900303265.1 Brotula barbata
AAAAAAGGTTTACAAGTGTATGTTGTCTGACCTGCATGTTGACCCCAAATGTCCAGATGTAAAGAGAGTAAACAGGTTTTCGCAGCCATGTGGGGAGATCTAAACAATTCAAACGACCCCAGGCACGAGAGAGAAGGCGTGTAGGGAAGGAGCGATACAAGGCCACCTGGAGGACCAAACCACAAAACACGACCGACAAACTGTAAAAATGTGTATGATGATATTACAATACATTCAGTGACAAACAGGAAAAGAAAGGAAAAAAGAGAATGAAAGAGTATAAAACTCTGTCTCCCTCCATCCAATCAGATGTTGGCAAGTGCCATTTGTCTTACCCGACTGGCCAGAGGACGCAGGGCACTGACAGACAGGATGTAGCAGAGGAAGGCGATTGGCCTTCTGCGCCAAGTGGCGGGACGACATACTGCGCCGCGAAGCGCACTCAGAGGGCGACGGAGAGTCAATCGTGGCAACTGGAGCCTAACGGAATGATAACGATACGTAACCGGGCCAATTAAAGGAAGAGTGGGCAGGGCAACGAAGGAATAAGCACAGGCGGCATTGAGGGAAAAAAAGGAAAGAAAAAAGTCGTAAAACGACCAAGTGAAGGAATAAAAACAACCCAAAAAAACAAAAGAAGAATGAACAAAGCAAAACAGATCTGTGAAAAGAGAAAGAAATCCCACAAGAACTGAGAGGGCAGGATACACGGCTAAGATAACTCACAACAGCTATGCTAAAGCTACGCATGCTAACGTGCTACCAAATGTGTTTTAACTGGATTCTATTGGTTGTTTTTTTTTATCCAACATTCATTCTAGACACCATGCTATGAATGTATGGGAATATATTCATATAATACTTATACAGGGCTGGTGAATTACGCATAGATTTTAGAGAATATGTTCATCACATTCATCTTAAAATCTGACGAAAATCAGATTAACAAAATTTGTGCTTAATATTCTACATTGAAGACTTTCAATGACAAGTTAAGTCCATATAGTTTTGATGCATTTTATAGTTTATCTTTTAGATTTACTATTCTATTTATCAATTCAATCAATTGTATTAATTTTTATAATTCATTAATTAATTGTTTTTGTAACATATACGTATGTGTATGTGTATATGCTCTCTATCTGCCGTCTCACTCAGCTGTGTATGAAATGGGTTAGCAGGTTAGTACAAATTAACACAAAGTAGGCTAATGCAGGCTAAGCTAGGCTAAATATAAAAGAAGTGACCACCTAATGTAGATGTCATCATTGAAACCACACACAGTAATCTCTAACCTGTAAACTCTTTCCCCCATTCTATTGCGTCGCTCATTTTCTTGCCAACTATGTCACTCAACCTTCAAATTTTCACATCTTATCTTTTAAAATATTGACAAGAACAGTGACTATTTCTTTCTGTCATTTTACTGACTAGATTTTTTACAATATTACTGCATCGGTTTTCCACAAACTAAAAGATTGTTTCCTTTCTGTAATTTTCTTATATTTCTACTTCAAGGGACAACATGTAATGTTTCCTCCCATCTTTTCCCACCTGAAGCCTGCTCTTCTCTCTCTCTCTCTTTCATTCTGTTGCCCGCTGTCACCGGCGCACCGTCGCCGCCGCCGCCTCACCTGCCGCAGCAGGTCGCGACGCTCCCGACGGTCGACGTGCCGTGAGAAGAAGCTCACCATGTACGCGTCCTCGTCGAAACGGAAGAGCCCGACGACAGCACCGCTCGACACATTTTCTCGCCTTCTTTACTTCCACGAAAAGACTTAACAAAAATGACTCACGTATTTACAGGAAATAAAATAGGTTGAAACGGCATGCGGCACAGGGAAGGATGGAGACAGAGAGATATAAAAGAGTTTTAAAGGGACCGCCCTCTCTCTCTCTCTCTCTCCGAACAAGAGACATTAGAGGAGAGAGGAGCTTTCCTGGGTAAGTTAGTTTAGCGGCTTATCGGGTGAAAGTTCACTTGGGTGATGTCACACATAGCGGTCACGCTGTCCCTCAGACAAAGCATTATTCATCATTTAAGCCCCGCCCCTCTCCTGACAACTCAGCTGCACTCTGATTGGCCCGTGTGTTCATCAACAGGGTATTGAGTGCGGATGAGGAGTTACTAGTCGAACAGTAACCGATGAAAAGTCACTATTTGATTGATTCCTGGAAACAAACTCTGTCTCATAGTGAGTAAAAAAAGTATGTTAATATGAGAAAGAAGTAAAATAACAAACTTTAAAGCGATCAGTTTATTAATTAATTTAAAAACTGCACTGACAGAGATCATAAAAGCTCAAAGTGAGGCTCAGAAGCACAAATTCTGTTTGAATTTAAGATTTTCCATTAAATCATTTCAATTACAGTGTGGCGTCAGTTTTATTTGAACACCAATTTTAAAAATCATCTGTGTGTTTGTTTTCCTTCGTTTTATTTCAGTAAATCAATAAAGACTCGGTAGGAGGAGGAGAGATGCAGAGTCTCGGTGACCAGATGAAGAGATAAGGAAAATAAAAGGGGTGAAAGGGGACAGTAAGAGAGAATGAGAGGAGGAGGGGGAGGGAGAGAGAAGGCGAGGAGTAAAAGATGCATAAAGAGAAGCAAGAGTAAAAACAGGGTAAAACAAGAAAAAAAAGGTGCCATTTGTGCCATTTACACAAAAACGGTGCTTTCCTCAACAGTAAACATTTACTGCGTTTTGGCCTTGCGTAAATGCTTATTTGGGGGGAGCTGAAAACGCAAGCTGTTGAAAACATATTCCAGAGTGGCACCTTTTGAAAATTCCTGTTTTTCAAAAGATTTTCAACATTCCCGTTGCCGCGTAAACTGGCAAAATGCTATTCTTTGGGAAACTGACAACTAATAGCCACGCGTGACTAAAAAACTACAGCAACTGATTATCGATCAAGAAAAAAAATAGCAACATAGTGTAGTTTTGACAGCATAAACAAAAACTGATCTAAACTTAAAATAAACTTATGGTGCCTGTTGCTGGCAATCCGCCCAATATTTCCTTGCACAACTCAAAAATTATTCGGACCACCTGTCTGTGTCCATTCTGCTGTCCAGAGTCCGTCGAATGTCTGTGTTTTGCTCAGATGGCTTTGAGTTTTGTGGTCTTTGTCATGCTGGACGTGTCTCTTGATGGATACTGTTGTAGAAACGTCTCTCCGTGTATATCCATGTATTTTCACAGGAATGATTCCCATTCAATAATTTCGTGACATTTTGATGCTTTGTAGTCCAGGTCACTACACTTCATCAGTAATAAGTTCACTTCACTGTTTGTTTCCACTGCACTGTAGAGGACAGCATTTGTATGCAGGCGCATCCTGGCCACCTACTGGCTTGGCATGCATACTACACCGTTTTCAGTTGTTTTTGTGGATACGTATCAACGAGAATCGCTTTCACAACTTTGTGTATCATGTGAATGCAAAGGGCAAACTCTTATGGTTCTGCTAACACGGTTGTCGTGTAAACAGGGCCTAAGATGAACAAGTAGACAAAAAGTAGAGTAAAGACAAAGGGGATATGCAAAAAGGATGAGGATGAGGAAGGAGGAGTAATGAGGAACACAATGAGTAAGGTAGAAGCGTAAAGAGGAGTGGGATTAAGGGGGAAGAAGAGTAAAAAGACAGAGAAAAGAGAAGGTGATGCAAAAAGGAAGCGCTCGTACCTGGGTGGGGTTAGCCAGAGGGGGTGGAGCTTCACTGTCTTGTTGACGCCGCCCTTTGAAGTGCTGGTAACCAAGGTAACCGCCGCCAGTCAAAAGAAGGAGGGGAAGGGGCCTGGGGCGAGGTATGAGGCCACGCCCTAATGACACAGAGAAAGCAGATTTTTTTGACATCATCTTTACATCCTACATATTCTAAGATGTAGGAGCAGGCATGGGAGGAGGTACAGAAGGAGATAATGGAGGAAGTGAACTCACCTGAGCTCAGTTTCTGCTGGCTGCAGTGCAGAGGAGGAACACTAAAGACAAAATCATGTTAAACATGTTAAATATTTACATATTTTAATCTGATCATATCATCGATTTCTGTATTCTATAGAAATATTTAACAAAGAGAAATAGAACCAACAACAGTTGGCACACACGTTTATCATCTCCATATCTAATTAGAACAGATATCTGCAACTTATTTCCTTCCATTTCTCTCATGTTTATTTAAAGATACGATTCCATCTTTAAATGTAAAACTGTTATGAAACAAATCATTACTGTGAACATAACACATTTTTAAGATGCTGGGACAGATCATCAGTGATGTAACTTGGGTTCACAGAGGGTCCTTCAATCCAGTACGTGACCTCAGCTTTTGGTTCTGGTAAAATGCAAATCGTTAGTTTGGAGATCCTGTCGCTTTGGGAGTCTACTGACATCATACACGGTTGAAATGAAATGAAAAGAACAAACCAATAAAGTGGAGTCTGTTGTTCAAACTAAGTCTGAGGTAGAGAACTACATCTCTGCCTGTAAAGACAAACAGGGAGACATTGATGCAAGACTACCAACTTGCAAGAGTGCAGTGAAGGCTCTGACTGACCAGGACATCACACAGGAGTGGATAACTGGGGCTGACCACAGACAGCAACACTGCTACCTCAGAAAATTGGGGTCTTCCAGAATCTGTCAAAGGACGCTACTGCCTGACATTTAAGATCATCGGAGGCAAAAGTGTAAAAGGCAAGGTTCACCTTGACTGTGCAAATCATCTTCCACATCCGAATGCTCAAAGTCACAACGCCCAGAGAGACATCTGCACCTAACTGGGGCCACCGTGCTAGCATACTAACATTCCACTAATTCCACTAGGCGAGTATTAAAACAAAGGAAACACTGTTGACGACAAACAAAACAACTTTAGTTATCGACTTTAGTTATTTAATTCAAATTAATAGTAATTGATTTTAATAGTTTGTCTACAAGTAAAGGAAAAACAATCCACAAAGCACTGAATATCCCCATTAGCGGCGCTCAGAACTGACAGACAGAAGCCGACCTGAGCGAGCAACTCAACGTCTCAGCACACAGAGCAGGAGGGGCTCTAATCTACATGGACCCTTGGTGGACCATACCAAGAGGCTGGTTTCAGACCTGTGACTGAGCCAAGAACACACACGATTCATATGTGGACTACACACAACAGGGTAACGTGTGTAAAACGAAGCTTTTGCAATTTTTTATTGAAACTGTGAACGAAAATCTGTTCAAGGAAGGAAAACCCCTGAGATGTTGCAGTTGTTTTGGTGTAATGCGTCGAAAAACTCGAACAAAGTTTAAGTTTGCTGCACCGCCCCCACCAGCCAAACACTTGAACTTATATTGAAATCAATTACATAGCCAGCAATGACAAATACCTCCGTTTGCTTCTCGCCAGCACTCCACTGCATGTCCTCCGCAAGGCCGCCGCCATGTTGTGTTTGCGGAAGTGACGATGGAACACCTCGCTTAAGGAGCGTTTAAGATTTTCAGCCCCGAGTTTAGTCTGTCAGGAGTGAAAGACGAGAATAGACTCTCCGACTCCACCCTTCGGCAGGCTGAGGGACTCTGTGGGCGTGTCGGGAACCTGGACTTTTTGTTGTCACGTGACCATGAGTTGTCAAAATTCGTAAACAAAGGCCACGTGATTTTTATTCCACGTGCCCCAAACAAATGCAGTTGGCCTGATAAATATGTCTGTCTGTTTATGTGAGTTGTTCTGTTTGTGTCCTTAAACACAGTTCCATCTGTTGACGTCTTGCTGATTGATCACTGGTATCCTGTAAAATTATTTGTCCACATAAGAATCCTGAGGTCTGTTCTTGGTCCAGGTCTTAGTATATTCAGGATCTGGTGTCATATCCAAGATTCTCATGTTAGCTGCATGTAAATTGTGTCTATATAAACCTGCTCTTATTCAGATTCTTTACTATTTCACATCAAACACAGTAGAACCCAAGAGTTGTAAACAGGTGAAAACAAAATAACAAAATACTGTCCTAAACGCTATGTGATTTATTTTCTTAATCCAATAATATCTATCGCCTTTTACATATTTCATATACAAAACAAAACTTGGAACTACACCAAGTTGATAATATTGTAGTAATTTGGGATGTTTGAACAAAGGCGATAAAATCTTTGGTATACAGGGTGTTTTTCTAAAAATAGACACCTTGTTTTTCTGCAGTAATATATTACAAATTACTACTGCAGATCCCCTGCTTCTCCATGTCGAAGGTCCCAGAGCAAGACCCTAACCAGATGTCGGTGAGTGACTGTGTGTATGAATGGGTGAATGTGAGGCAAACACTGCAAAGTGAGCGAGTGGTCTCCTAACTGAAAAAGTACTTGACTGGAAAGTTCATTTACAAATAATTAAAACACCACACTGATTTCTAATTGAATACTAACTGTTCTGTAGAACAACAGCACTACTGTAGTACTACTGGACAATATTATTACCACAGCTACAATGAAGTGCTTCTCATTGGTGGCGGAGGGTATTAAATGGTTTTTAAATCCCAGTTGTGCCTAAAATAAGGTCGTGGCAACCTTGATTCCACAGGTCAAAGCTCACTTTTTTGCATTTATTAAAAAAACAAAAAACTACTAAAAACAAGGCGAAAAGCATGTACGCCCGTTAAGAAACGGAAAACATTTAATAATATTTCATTAAAATTCACATTTGAAAAGCTAAAAACAGAAGGAAAGTGGTGAACGCTAGTGGGCGTGGCCTCCAGCGTTTTAGCAGCAGCTTTGCACGTTTGGCTGTTGGTCAGCTTTGAAAGGGTCAGGAGTCACAGGAAACAGGATGTGAGGTCAGACCTCCAGGCCCTGCCTCAGCAGGAAGTCTTCGAGTGCGCTCAGTCTCTCCACAAGCATCACGTCCAGGTCCGCCTCATCGTCAACGCCACTGCTTCCATGGCAATGCCGCCTTGCTGCCAAACGCTTCCTGGGTGCTGTGGTGATTGGAAGCCCTGCCCCTAACACAGGTTGACAGAATGTTTTTATTATCTTTATTTTTACAACCATTTCTCAGTTTATTTATGATTCTTCCAACATTTTACATTTATAACTCTAATTTTCCTGAAATTTAGCTCAACTGCCTGGTTTTCCTCACATATTTAGTTTTTTCCTGATTGGCTCATATGCTCGTCAACAGGTTAATGAGTGAAGATGTGGCCTAACTGGTCAATAAGTAACCGAGGAGGAAAAGGATGTTGATAAATGTTGAAAGACCAAGAATATCTGACAATATATAATTTTTTAACATTTTGTTCAGTTTCCCAGAGTACCTTGTGGCTTCTTCCTTTTCCTTGGTTGAGTGAAGTCAGGAAAGAGAAGGAGCCTGCGTCTCCTCTGCTGACCGATGAGGAGCAGAGCTCCATCCTTCTCCCGTGGCTCCTCGAAGATCGTCTCCAGACTCCTGCAGAGGAACATTTAAACAATATAATACAATCAGAACATTGTAGATGTGGTTCAGGTATAGGTAAAATATTTGCTGTTTTTCTTCTACAATACATCACTACAATCTGAATTACTACAAGCTGGAACTGGACGACTAAGATCGATGATTCAAATCTCTACGATCTGGATTTGAATCACCACCATCTTGAGCTCTATGATCTGATCACTGATTGGGATATAGATCTCACTAGTCAGGATCACTCTGATCTGGAAGTGGTGGTCATGAAGTAAACTTCAGGATAGGAAAGTTTTCAAGTTCAATCTGTCAGTTTATAAAATTCAAATGTACACAGAAATGCAGGTCTTGGCATAACAGCTGTTTTACCTATTAGCTGTGGGAGATTTGTAGTTCTTGTTGGTGTAAATCTCCTCCAGGCTGAATTCTTTCTTCTTTAGCCTAAAGTAAAAAGATAAATTGTGTAAGTTGTTGCTCTGATTGTTTCATATACATTGTTTGGGCTTTTTAAAAATACAAAAAACTCTTGTGTAGTGATGAATCTGTCCCACACTATGGTGCTTCTCCTAACCTTTTGACCTTTGGCAGTCCCATAGGTGTGAGAGGTGTTTCACGTGGTGTCGCCCGGCGGATTCTAATCTGTGAGACCCGTTTCCCCTTCTGTGGAGAAAAACATTGAAAAATACTGTAGAAACACAAAAATACAACTAAAAATCTGAAATCACAGAAATTGTATGACAAAAACTTTTCAAAAAAGGCAAGAATTAAAAAAATAAATAAAATGCTGAATTTTCACCTCTTTGTTTCTGCCCACGTATTCAGACACAGCCTCTGATTGGCCAGCATCATGGAGAGGAGGAGTCCCATTTGCTGAGCAGGCTGGAAGAGGGAGGGGCCGACAGTGGGGCAGGTGCACGCTCCGTGAGCTGTGATTGGTTCGCTGCTTCCTCTGTCGCCTGGCATAAAAGAACGTGCTGAAAAACAGTGATTATTTTCATTAGCTGATTACACAGAATTTCCAACAACAAATACACACAATATTAATGCAGTTTTTATTAAAAAGACTTTCTTACCGTGATGGTCTCATGTAGCTGCAAAGAAAAAATATGAGACAGTTAAACGATGAACAATTACATTAATTTAAATCAATATATAATACACGTATTGTATTAAAACTTAAATGACCCCATCAATACAAAAGGTAATTAGGACAAAGTACTGCACAAACTTTTTAAGTTAAGTGAAAGATGGAAGGGTGTTTCTACATTATAGCATACGAGAGTAATTAAGTGCCAAATATACAAAAGAATAACAATAAAGCTGGAGAAAAACATATTGCCTGAAGCAATACCTTGAAGAATTAAAATTCATACCAGTGGTCACTGCCCAGACTGGGCGGAGGTGTCCAATCCTTCAACGGTCGAAATGGACGCCCACAGGTGCCGCCCCTTGCAAGCGACTCCACAGCAACCGCTGACAGACGCAGCATGAGGGCGGGGCTAAATAAGGCAGAGGAGGCATGGCGGCAGAGCCGGAAAGCCCTGTGATTGGATAACTGGGAAAGGAAAGGGGAGGAGTCCGCAAAATGCCCATGGTCAGAGGAGAGGTCTAAAGAATCTGATTGGCTGCTGGTCCAATCTCTCAGGGATATCTGCATGAGGTCAAAGGCATGCTGGGAAGAGAAAGAGGACGACCTAGGAGAAGAGTAGAAAAGTATGATTTATATGAAAACTGATCTCCTTTGCAAATCTTCTCTCTCTCTCTCACCTGTCTAACAGTGTCTCCGCCTGGTCTTGTGAGAAACCGTTCTTGCGGACCACTGTCATGCTGAAGGCCTCCTCTGAATGGCCGAGCTCTTCCTCCACTCTTCCTCTTTGTCTTGTGTAGTGGAAGTTGTGCAGAGTGAGTGGAGCCTCCTCTTCCCCTTCCCCTCTTTTTTTAACAGAGACCACCATACGTCCAACAAATCTCCTGCAATTATCCTCTTCTTTCTCTTGTTCCTCTACTCCATTCTCATCCTTTCTCTGCCTTTTTATGCTGCCACCATCTTCCTCTCCTCCTCTTCTATTTTGTCTCCTCTTGTGTTCTGACAAGCTGAGGTCGACTGTAGGGGCTGGCACAGGAGAGCTCTCGTTGTCTGATGATGAAGCGGAGGATGAAGAGTTGAGCAATGTGTGTTGTGCATGATTAGAGGGGGAGAAAGAGAAGGGGATGGAGCTGGAGGAGGAAGAAGCGACACAACCTAAACAAGGGGAAAAAAACAATTCAATTTTTTAGGTGAAAACTGGGCGAAAAAAGGCTTGCTAATATTGGAGCGAAAACAATTCTGACATTTTTAATTTTTACGATAATATTGCATTAATGTCATACAACGTGTACATGACATTTTGGAAAATCTGCCATGTGCCCTTTTGTTTACAGATGTATTCAGGACATCTTTGTTGTTGTTCTGTTGTTCTCTTAATCAACACTAAATGTCTCAAATAGTCCTGTGTGTATGTTCAAGTGTCCGACCAGGAAAGGAGGCCATGGGCCCAAAGCAGGAGTTGAGAAGAAAATGTTGTATGGCATGGGAAACTGCTGTTAGTAGTTATACTGAAACTGACAAGATTTCTCAGTTCATGCACTCTAACTCTTACCCCAAGCAGTCAGTTGGATAAATAGTGGCTTGTTTTGTCTATGTGCACCCTGATTAAAACGGAAATAATATCATAAAATAAAGATATATGATACAACTTGGTCCTTACATTCTACTGATAACATGCAGTGACAAGTGATGCAAAATTGAGAAATAGACTGGAAAACTATTTTTAGCCAAAAACTATACTGAAGTTTTAGGCCAAAAGCTAAAAGTAGCAATTAAAGCTTCATCAGGCCAACCATAACAAGAATGTAATGGGCTCTTCCCTGAATCAGGAACAGCCTGCAAACAAGTTTACTTGAAATCACATCACAATGTGTTAAGTGAAGAACTAACGGAGAGGGAGAAAAAAATGAAATCTTACCAGCAGATTGGTCTGCACCTCCTCCATCTCTTTGTATCGTCTTCTTCCTCCGTTTTCTCCTGCTCCTTCTCTCCAGAGAGTCCAGGCGACGACCCAGAGATGCCAATGCCCCCCTGAGGAGGCGCCGCACCTCTGCACGGTGTGAGGCAAGGAGGCGAGGCAGTAGCGAGGAGCAGGGACAACAGGGAGGAGGAGGAGGAGCAGAAGAGGAGGGATGAGAGAGGGGAGGATGAGTAAGGAGGGAAGGAATAGCAGAAGGAGCAATGGGAGAACTGTGAGAGGTAAAATGACGAACATGAGGAGTAGAGAAGACAGGAGGACCAGTGTAGAAAGAACTAATAGTTGATGAAAGGGAAGGAATAGAGGCATTGGGAGGATGAGAGGATAAAGAGACTGGAGGAAGAGCAGTAGAAGGAGAAGAATTTGAAATAGTACAATGAGAGACAGAAAGAGCAGGGGAAAAAGACATGGGAGGCAAAAGTGAAGGAAGATGAGGAGCAGGGTGAGAAAGAAAGGAAGAAGTAGTGGAAATAGGAGCAGAACAAAGACGAGAAGGAGAAAGTGTAATTGGAGGAGGAGCAGCAGCCAAAGGAACAAGTGATAGAGGAGAACAGAGGGAGGGAGGAAGAGTTAAAGAAGGAAGGAAGGAGAGGTTTGAGGTAGAATGAGGAGGAGAAGGTGAGGATGAGGCAGAAGAGGAGGAGGAGGAAGAGGAAGAAAAGGAGCTCCAAGGAGGTGCAGAGGGAAAAACTCCTGGTGGAAAAAGATTCAAAATAGTTATAGTCTCATCATCTTTTTATCTGTCCTTCTGTCTGTATCACTCTCTTCTTGTCTGTTGCTTTCTGGGATTGTGCCTGTCTTCCTTCCTTCCTGTCTGTCTGTCTCTTTCTCTCTAATACCTGTTTCTCTTCCTGTCTCTCTCTGACAAATAAAAGCCAAATTAGTCTTCTCTTTCTCACCTTTGCAATTTTTGTTATCATCTTCCTTCTCGGCCAATGGGATAGCAGCATGTTGATTTATAACCAAGTTCCGCCCCCTCTCATCGCTTTCACTTAATCCCAGTGGACGAGACAGCATCACCAAGCCTGAAAGAGAATTTCAAAATGAGTGACTACTGAATTGATTGATAAACGTTCATTTAGATATCACAGTCATATTTTAATGTAACACCAGATAAACTAGAAGTCAGCTGGGGAGCGCATGCCTTTGCCAAGGTAGAAAACTTCTACCATTGGAAATAGGACTGGGTTGTAACAAATTATTCACAATAATACTGGTATATTTATTTTTAGAGAGATGAGGTGAACTTTAATAATTCCACACTGGTCTCTGGGGTGACTTCCAACATACTTAGTGAGGGTGGGGAGAGGTGATGATGATGATGACGAGGGACTGGGAGCCTGACATCTGCAGCTGTGAAACAACAGAGTGTAAGAGCTCACAGGCTGCCTCAGCATCGGCCAGTGAGGATGCCATAGCGCAATGCAATAAGCACGGTGGTAAGCCAAAGTATATCCAAGAAGGGTTAAATCAAGGGCAACTGGACTTGGTTGTAAGAAACCTGACAACGTTTTGTCTCTTATCCAATGGACTTCTTCGGTTCTAACTGACCGGGTATTTAACCAATGTGGGGTCATTGTCAAGTCATTGATACTACTTGGTTTGTTACCACTACTGGCTATTGTAACGTGTCGTTGAGTGTCATTAGATTCATCTGAGGCCAAGTGTGAACGAGTGTTGGAGATGTAAGGCCAAATGTGGGCAGCTGTTAAGTATCCTGGGAAGAGATGAGAGGACAGACTTGTAGATAAAGGACAGCATGTAAAGTGACGATTTCTCTCCACAGATGCTCAGACCTGGTTTAAACAACCATCCTAGGCGATCGAATCTCAAGTGGCCAGCTCTAAGTATGTCTATCCACTCCAAATGCATGCGTTAATGGCTGCCCCTTTATAAGAATACTACGTCATGTTCAGCTTCATGCGCTCACTCAAAGAGAAGCGGGCAGCATGGATGACACAAGCACAAACGCAGAGCATACTTGTCTGCTTTACATTTCTAATGCTCACAGAAAAATATCTGGTGTGCACCTGAAACTGTCCCATTGGTTTGTCCTGGATAAGAGAAAATATTTCTCGCTCAGTGTGCACAGGATCTTTGATTTCCAGGTTTAAGGCTGCAGTGCAACCAACTGTAACCAAAGGGACTTGTGCAGAACATCCTGTCCAACTTAAGCATATACATGGCTTAGTGTATGCCTCTCCAAACACATCGTGCAGGTATGTTAGTCCGACATCGATAAAATCAATTTAGTGTGTTTTCAGTTAGACTAGCATGTTAACATTTATTTTAAAAGCCCAATGTTACTTAGATCTGAGCAATAATTTGACTTTTTCCAATCATATAAAATGACTGATGAGAACGAGACACCTGTGGACACGGATTCAGAACATGGAACTGATGAAATGCTACTATAATACAGGGCATGTGGGAACTATGGATGAGAGCCACTGTCACAACTGAAGATTGAGAGACTCCAACAACATGTCCATGAGAATCAGGAACCTGAAGTTGAGGAGTCACATAGGACTAAAAAGAGCAGGAATAACATTCCACGTGCCATTACCAACCATGACAGCTGGATCGACTGAGCTGAAGAGGAGAATCATGGCTACACTAAACACAGTGAACCCCGACACCAACGACCCACTGACTGACATCTATCACAAAACACGGCTCTGCTCACTGTCAACACAGTGACTCACAAAGTCAACTAAAGGTATTGATAATTGATGTTTTGCGAGACAAAGGGCTGTCTAGATTAATTCCTTGGAATGTCAAGTCAGACAACATTTATGAAAGATACTACACTAAGATGACTGTGAAAACTGAACATCAGTCAATTTTTTTAAAAAGCTATTAAAACATAATTATTACTTGGTAAAATATAAATATAACACAAATGTTTAATATTAACATATGACATGTATGAATAATTGCATATTAACATCAAATATCAATATGACATACTCTTCACTCACAAACAAGATTTAAAAAGAACCACATCGCAAGTTTTCTGCGACATCCTCTCGCGAGATTTTCCCCTCTTCTGCTGGAAAAATCCCAAATATCTTTTAGGCTTTTTTTTCTTCTAAAAGCCGATTTCACCTTTATTGTAGCCAACTGACAGAATGGCAAGGGTGCGGAAAACAAAAAGAGACCTGGAGATTTCCTGTTTAAGGGGAACATTGAAATGAATTTAAAGCAAACTAACAAGCTAACGGCGGCTAGCTGCTGTTAGCAGCCACTGTGTGGAGGTGAACGGGCTTTCGTTAAACCGGGACTAAACGGAGACTAACCCGGGACTAATGTGGCGCTTTCACGGTGACTTTTACCTTTTCCGCCTCCTGTCTCCGTTAGACCCGGTTCTTCCTCATGTTAACCAGTGCAGCGGCAGAAAAACGCTAATTTCCGCCGGTTTATCCAGAGGGTTCGGGGCTTCTGTCTGAGCGGACCGGAGATAAGTTGCTGAATCAAAACACCCACATAGCTTCCGGTAGAATTTCAAAATAAAACAAACGTTTTACACGACAAAACGGAAAAAAATTGATGTTAAACGATTTGTTTATTTCCAAAATAAAATCACATACTAAAAACAGAAAGACCAAAACATAACATTGCAAATGAAAACAATGAAATACACATGTCAGAAAAATAAGAATGCACAACAAAAATGGCAATAGAAAGTACCAAAGGTCCTACAGGTCTTACAGGGGTTCAAATGTACATATTATGTTTTCTAAGAAATCAAAGCCTAATGGAAAATTTTATGTTGCCTATCCGTCATCTCTCTCTTGATTCTTTCTGAATATTATATTTGTTTTGATTTAGTCTGTATTATTCATTACCTGTGTTGTATTTTTCTCTTTCTCACACTGGGGATTAGGGATTCTCTTACTGCTGGGTATTCTGCACACATGGATTAAAGAATTATCAGGATTTAATTGTTGAGGATTAGACACAATCCTGAGTTTGCCTGTTCTCTGAAGGAGAAAACCACCTGTTGTTGATTTTTATTTTGCCAGAGCAACACCTAGATGAACTAAAATCTGTAATAATATAATAATAACTGTTGCATTGTGGTAATGAGACTTCATATTGGTCAGGAGTGTATTATTATTTTTCTCAAATATTCTGACATCGTGTGACACTGATATGTTGTGCTCATTTCATAGTTTTTGTGTATATAGCTGTAAGTTTGGGCTGAACTAAATATTTATAGGATTTCTCCATTTGTATTTAGGTGGCATGGTTCTATATTGGCTGCACTGCCCACAATATTGTCGTAATACGATTTGGGAAATAAAACCACATCAGAAGCTGCCTCAAGGATTTGTCGGTAATAGGCAAGGTGCATCAGTTGCTTTGATAACAGGAAGAGGAGCAACAAACTCTGCCGTAACGGGAAGGGGTGAAACTGTCTCCTCCTTATTCCTACAAAATAGAAAAATAAAGCAAAGAGCTCTAGATAGTTAATCATTCTCACAATTTAAATATTATTGTATCAGATAAATATAAACTTTATATAAACTGACATCACATTTTCTCATTTCCGGGCCCACCACGACCCTGTACATAGATAATGGATGGATGGTAACTGTCATATGGCAAGGCTCTGTAAACTTCACACTTGTAGCTTATCAGTGCTGCTGTTGTGTTACACGACAGCTTCCTCAGATAGCACGGACTGATGGTGTCTGACCGATCACACTCTGTACAAAATGATGGCTCAATAACAGCCATTAAAGGCAACCCGGTGGCTCGCCTGGTAGAGTACATGCCACATACCACAGCTGCACCCTTTGCTGCATGTCATATCCTCTCTGCCCTGTCCTTCCTGTCTATCTCTCAAGCTGTCTGTGAGGGTTCTCAGTCATCCAGGTCATGGTCTATCGCTCTACTGTACTTATCATAATGCCAAAAAATTATCTTTAAAACGAAAACAACTGCCATTAATGTTATTGTTAATAACTACTAAATGAAAAAGACAAAATAATGTAGACAGGACACACAGAGAAAGACTCTACTGAGATGAACATGAGCATGAACAGTCATCATGTGTTTGCTATCAGAACCTGTGTCGAAATGTGTGAACCATGGAATTACAACACATTGCTTACAGACTGCTACACTTTCATCTCTTACATTTACACCTGATAAGGTGGTGATTAGGAGCACTACAGCATAACTAAAAACATTTTCTAATGTCATGCTGTACATTAACGTTAATTCAGTGAAAACTGTTACCATAAAAACTAAAGATGTTAAGCGTTGTTATACATTTTTTTATATTGATAATTTACAACTTCAATAAATTCTATGACTGAATCGATGCAGTGACACCTACTGGATCTCTGAAGCTGACGCCCATCGCCGATGTCGCCGCCCCCTGGGAGAACGACGCGTCCTGATTGTTTCTCCTTGGACTCTGATAGACAGAAAGTTTATCTGATCTTCCTTCTTTCTTTCGTTATTAATATTTGTTCTGTTCCTCCTTACCTCACTTCCTTGTAAGATATTTCTTCTGTCTGTCTGTCTGTCAAACCGTTTGGCTCTACAAGTTGTTTCCTATACACACACATACATACACACACAGTAAAACATAAAGTATAATATCCTCCATCTATATTTCAATATATCCCTCTCATGCATAAAAACTGTAATGAAGGCAATAGATGTGCTTTTTGAAATGTCATCTAAACACATTAATGAAATCACAAATCAAGTTGTGTCTACTCTGAATAACACACCTAGATAATAAGATAGCAAAACAATTTATTCAATTGTGTAAACTTCTTAATCTGCATCTTTTTCCTCAATGCTGAGATTTACCTCATGCTGCAATTACACCAAATGCCAGGCATAGTCCAACAATAGATTGCTATGGATTATCTGTATGTATATAACGTATAATATACGTTATAGTAATTTTATTTTTGTAAAAAAATAATTATTATTTTATACAATTTTATACAAAAATAAAATTAGTTATTAAATAATTTTCCATTTCCATATAGACATACTGACTCTCTGTCAGCCTTTTTCCGCTGTGGGCTGAATTGTACTGAGGGGCGGCCTGCTGTCTTTTACACTACTCAAACACCAGTTGAAGCCAGCAGTGATCTGTTTGAGGCAAAAGCTGGACGCGGGAATCAGTGCTCTGATTGTCTCTCTTTTTTTTTTTTTTTTTTAGGTTTTTGTCTTTGTCAGGACTGTGGGAACCAGAATGCTTGACCTGCAAAGCTGGCAGGTACGTGTGGGTGGAAGATTGGATCTTCAGGGAGGAATACATTGGCACTGGACTGAAAAGTGTCTTATAAAGTGGATTTTTTATGGCAACTGATTTTACTTTTTATTCTATGGCCATGAATTCTAAAAAAAAGTGTTTTTTTAGTTTTATTTAATTGACTTGTGAGGGATACCTTAAGAGCAATAAGACTATTTGGCCGATGTGGGTTATTGAGTCATTTTGATTCGTGGCTTTTGAGGCATTTGTCAACTATCCATGTCCATTTTGATAAAACTTTATCTGTGTCAATCCGATGCCTTTCCTTTATGTGCCTGTGTACGTGAACCCGCCCTCTTCCAGTAGTTTCCTCTCCAATGGAAACAACACTCGGGCTGTGCAGAGAACGCGCACGACAACTAGCTTGGTACAACTCCACTCGCTGGAGATAAAGTTCACCAGTAGGGGCACACAACATCACAACATCTCCCACTTACTGGATGTGTTTCCATACAAGGGCATCAGGGCTCCTTCTACAGGAAAAAGACAGTGAGCATTAGCAATAGCTGCTGACAGATAATGAGCTTTTCTGTATTAGCATGCACAGTTAGCATTTCAAACTTACTGATGAGATGCTGTTAATCAAAAATACGGAATTTGCAGTTTGAGAATTTGGGGCCTCAGAACAGAAGATGATCATTAAGAGTAGCACTTACCTTATCTTTAACTTAAAATTATTCATGTCAGTATTGATGATCCATTTAAATGTTTGGTGTTGGTTTTAACATGATCTTTTTTAATACAATCACATTCATAAAGTGGGATTTTAGCAAACTTACGATCTGGCGCGATGCCGAGAATCTGGGTCACTGTAAAAAAAAACAAAACAGGTAGATAAGAGAGAAGGGGGATTTGAATGTTAGTTAGTTTCTCATTTAGTGACAAAATAAACCCAAATATTCTAGAACATTTTAGGAGCAAAAAACAACAAATGACAACAAACAACAATTCAGTCAAACAGAGAAGAAGAAGAAGGAGAAGAAGAGGGCAGACAAGTCAAAAGAAGGCAGAGAAAAGAAAACAAGATCCAACTTGTCAAGTGTAAATTGACAAATCTCTAATCTTGACTGTTTGTGCTTGTGCTTTGTTCTTGCTCCTACAAATACTTAAAAGCAGCAAGAGTCTGCTTCAAACCACTGGAGTAGAGTTGTGTTATAATCGGTCCAAAGTAGTTTATCTCTGATTGGCAGGTCACAAAGGCGTGCACTGGTTAGTGCTGCACAAAGCTCCAATCTTGACACTGATAACAGTCGTGTTGGAGAGACACACGAACATGCTAGAATGAATCTCAGTTTTACTTGGCCTTTGTCATCTTCTGATTTCAAGTATGCTACAGCACAGCATAGGCAAGTTAAGACTCTGTCTGGATCCTTGGATAGTCGAGATTCAGAGTTGTGACATCACTGCAGACTGGGGAATGTTCAACAGAAGATAATTTGCTAGCCTAAGAAGGGGAGTGGCATAGTTGTTCATCACTGAATTTAATTCTATATGTAGCCTGTGAAGTGTGTCTAGATATCATCCCTTCTTGTTCATCCCACCAAAGTCAGTCAATCCTCGCAGTCAATGAAACATATAAGGCAAAGTCCTTATATGTTCCTATTAAGAGATGTTGACACATTTACAGGTACAGGGCACCCTTGACCTCCATAAATGGTAAATATCTATCTAATTGTTCTTTTGAGTGTTAATTTTGCTCTGGTTTTCTTTTCTTGTCAAATATTTCTATCTTTTAAATAGTTATAGGTACAAAAGTGCTTTGGTAAAACTGAAAGTCTACACAGTCATGATGACAAAGACTTGGAATTGAAAATTTAAAAACTGACAGAGATGGAGAGAGAATCGGATGGAGAGACAGAGAAATAAATGGCTAACAGACATTAGAAATCCAAAGAGGGGGAGACGTATCACCGTGTCTTTGTCCTCCTCCTGCGTCGTTCACTCACTGGGTTCTCTGATTCACTGCCGCTGCTTGTGTTGCCGCGGGAATGAGACCTGTAAAGAAAAAATCAAAAAGATGAAACAAAACACTTATTTTCATTCAACAAATCATTAATTTGAATTCAATTCAATACTAAATTCAGTTTGTGAAAATTTTCATCATAAGCTATATTTTTCAACATGCTGTATTTGGGAAGAGAAAATTCTGAAACAAACATTTCCAAAATAAATAATGATTAAAAAAATCTTGATTAGCTAAACCCCACACCTCCTCCTTTGCTGTCTGATTGGTCGATCTCCGTCCAGGCTCCTGGTCCGCCTAAAAGACAATAAGGAGACATTTTCCAGATGTTCGGCTCATCCTTCATTTCTAACATCCATCTTCTGCTTTCCCTTCCTTCTTCCATCCTTACCTCTGTGGAACTCCTCCTCCTCGTTCTTCTTCTTTGGTGTTTGGAGGGAACTTTGGGTTGAACATTCCGCTGGAATCAGAGTACATTCAGCAGTCAGACAACTGTCATACAGTAAACAGATGAGATTACGTCACTTTGTAATCAGATTACTGTCACACTAAATGAAATTGTAATTGTAAACCTCAGCGGGCCATTGGTTTCCCATGGTGCATCAGACTTCCCTTGATCCTCCATTGAACTACCCCTTGCACTGTAATACAATCATCATCATCATCAGTCAACAACATCCTAAAATCCATATAGTAAACCTTACTTTTTCAAATTTAAGTTCATTAATTAGTTTTTATGTATCATTGGTTATAAATTTCCCTTAAACTTTTTTTTAAATTATTGCTTCATATGTGATTAAATAAATGAATAATTATAGAACAAAAAAAATTAGAATAAAAAAATCGGCAATCAAAAAGAGGGGCCCACAAGTTTAGGTTGATGTACCGCTGATCAGTAAGCGGCACTGTCCTGATTGTCCTCATTTTATAGTCCACACTTAACATCTCACTGGCTGGTGGAGAGAAGAGAAGGTGGAGTTAGTGATTAAATAGAACAACGACAACCACAACAATAATAATTATGATAATGATAATAAACTTGCTGTTTTTTGTTGTTATTTTGTTGTTGATTGTTTTCTTCATTGTTCGATGAATGCTAACATTCAACTGAGGAGCGAGTGAGCGAGCACTGCAACACATGAGAGAGCAAAGAAAGAGAGACCAATTAAAAAAAACTTATAGTGAGAGAATGAATGTTTATGTGTGTGATTGTGTGTGTTTTTACCTGCACTGTTTGAGTTTGTGTCTTGATGGACTTGCCTCTGACATCCTAAACACAGAAATAGACATTTTCACTGATTGATCTTTTTCTTTTCCAGGTTTTTTACTCATAATAAAACTTCCATGCCTTCCTCCCTCCTGCCTGTATAAATATGTGATACCTGTAGAAAGCATGATGGTCCACACAGCTCCTCCACAGACGTTTACACGCTGGCCTGTCTGAAACGTGGAAGAAGAACGACGTCTCTGATCCCTGTCACACACATGCGCACACACACACATGTTGTTCTTGTTGTTATGTGGCTAAGACTGCATATAATCTCAACCTGTTGTTAGCATTAAACTCAACATCAACAGGAGCTCACGTTTTTCCCACCGACTTGCAGCTCAAAAGTTTGGTCTTTGAAGTGAAGTTTGACGATCCTCTGCCTAAAAATCAAACATGACATCATTTTAGTGACCATGGTGACCATAGCAGAGTGACAGTAAAGGTGCATAGACAGAGTGCTCACTCCTACCAGAAATACTTTCCCACCAGTGTTTTGTTCTTGTAGATGACCACGCCCACTGGGGTGGGACCCACAAAGTACTCTGTTTGGTTCTCACCCTAGCAAGGAATCATGGGAGAGAGGAAGAATGAGAGGATGACAAAACAATCTCACACTAAAATCATTGGTCAACAAAGGTCAGAAGCATTAAAATGTAAATAAAGTATGTAGAAACTCACGTAAGCAGCATGCAGCGAGATGCCATACATCTCCAGGGAACTACAGAGGGACAGGAACAACCGCTCAGCCTGGGGATGAGAGACACCACTGAATAATGAGAGAGAGAGAGAAAGATAGAGAGAAAGAGAGAATAATTTTATTTGTTGTTATTATGCCTCACATCTTATTTTTCTGATTGTTCATAACAAAGGACAAATATGTTGGAGTTCTAACAAATGAATTGCTTCTTACTCTACTGTGCCAAATCAGCAGGATGATGGAGGCAACGGTCAAAGGTTACTGTTTATCAGGTGTCTACCAACCCACTTGTAACATTCCAATTTGCAAAGCTAGATATGCATGTGCCTTACAGGACACAATGGTACAGCAAAGTAATGTAGTATTGTGAGAGGATGATGTAATAAAGATCGACCAATAAACGTAAAGTCAGTGTCAACATCATTTATTAAATGGTAGTTAAAACTGTGCCAAAGGGTAAATACAACTGCGCTGTCTTTTTTACAGAATTCAAAAAACTCCCACACTGTCCTAGCTTTTGTCAGGTTCAAGTGGGATTTCAGGATTTTTAGGATTAATCAGTTCATCACAGAGCTCCCCTAAATTGTAGAATACATTTATATAATAGCTTAGTATATGGAAATGACTAATTGCAGTAGATGAAAGAAAAAAAAGTGTTGTGGCCAGGAAAGGAGAAATGTGGCTGTTTGGAAACAGATCTTGCTGCATTTTGCACCAGTCTGAGTGGTTTTGTGTAAGAGGCTGGTGGTCTGTAAAGCATTACAGTAATCTTGTTTGGAGATAATCAGAGCTTGGAGGAGGAGCTGGGTAGGATACTCCCATGGATAGGGTACATTGAAGATACTCGATGACAGATTTGTTCATTTTGTGCTCCAAACTGCTCATAAATTTCATGTGTAAATTATGTGAATTTCAGTTTTAGATGAATCCCACACATTTTTTAAAACTTTGAACAGATTACGATCAAATTTGTAAGCACAGTTGATGAATGAGGCATTCATGTCTTTCTTGGCCAAGCAATGAGTACTTTCTTTCTAAACAGGGCAATACAGCGTTTTATAATAATCCTTTATATACCTTATTTATTACATATGTATACTATGAGAAATGTCACAAACCAGCAGGGCACCTCAGTGAAAACTTAGATTTGTACTCACTACATTCTATGAATCTTTCACAACAAATTAATTTTACTTTTTTTTGATTTGACATGTTTTGTTAATAATCTGTCTCTTTATCTTACCTCAGTGTTTTGTAGATGCGCTGTATTTCCTGGTCCTCCTGTGGCTCCTCCCACTGTGTGACATCATAGTCACCCTGATCCGCTTGAAAAAAGAAGTTCAAAAATACAGACGTTTGGCATATTTTTTGGTTTATTTTGCTATTAACTAAAAAAAAACTACACTAAAATATCTTTGTTGATCTTTTTTGCTTAATCAGTTCGAGTAAAAATGTCTTTCATTTTTAATATTTTAATCCATTGTTAAAATGAACGTTTGCGTACCTTGTAGCATGAGTGCAATGAGTCGAGCATGTAAGTGGGCAGGGCAGGGCAGGCGCCCCCTGCGGACATCCTGACGACACTGCAGGAAGAACTGATACCTGCCAGAGAACAACGGCACAAATGTGAAAATACATGGAAAAGAACAGAAAAAATATAATAAAAATCAACAAGGTTAATGTCACTCAAATATGTCTTTATTACAAAGAAAGAAAGAACTGAAATTATTCCAGTGTGTACAGATTTAAAAAAAGGTAGAGAAAACCAATTACAAAGGTGGACATGACCATACCGTGTCACTTCCTCTTTGAGTTTACAGGGATCTTCAACATAAAATTTAACTCCAAAATAAAAGATGTACGGAGGCCCAACTGAGACAAAAAGGAGATAAAAGTGCACCAAACAATAAGAATGCAAATAAAGCAAGTCCCAAAATGATTATATAAGATTATATAAATTACAAATATAAAATGAAAAATTGTAAGTATGAATTTTGGATGATTTGTGGACAATACAGAATTAGCGGAAAATGGGAGGGCATGAAATGAATAAGGAAACAGACTGATAGAAGTATTGCAGTACTGCAGTAAGTAGTAATACTGTACTTACGGAGGTGTGGATGTTGTGAAAGAGTTTTTGAAGGATCCAACCAGTGCTGACAGAGAAATCATATAATTCTTATTAAATAATATTCGCTCCGATCCGATTCATCACCTTAAACATGCGCATTCTGATATCGAACGATTTTCAACACACGTATCTTTAATCAATGACGAAATCCCACAATGCTATACAGCGAAGTTTTAGAAAAAAGTTTTCCACGACTGCATACGGAGCCAAGCAGCAGCTAATGCGACTATAGCATGGGACCTTTTTCATCTGTTTTTTAATGTTAATGCTAATGTGTAAATAGAATACTTTGATTTAAACCAGCAGGATTATTGCTGATCCACACTGGAGTGTGATTCACTTCATTGCTTTTATTATTATTGTTTTGCTGTCTATTGGTTGTTGTTTACTCACTGTTTGCTGTTTGGCATCACAGAATCTCAGACCAAAGAAGTCAACTTCAACCAGGTTCAGGTGGGAAAACACCAGCTGTAGCACGAGAGACCCCTTTGACGATTTCTGAGGACAGACAAAATGCTAAAGTTGACTGGAAGGAGGAGAAGGAGAAGAGGAGGTGTCACTATCTCACCTTGATGCTTTGCTCGGCTGTCAGACTGATCTTCTTCTCGTCCAATAGGAGCACTTCACCGTAAAATTCCTCCCGGTTTCCACGGAAACAGGCCATCATCGCTGCACAGGAAGTAAAACAAAACAAACTCTATAAACTTGGTAAACTGGAAGTGGGAAATATGTCCATGTCTTAAAACAGCAGAAGTCTTTACACGATAAACCTGGAGTATAATCTCGGTTGAGAGATTATCATGTATGATTATTATAGAATTAGATTAAAAGCAGAATCATCATTTGAAAAACATAAGCGTGTTTCCTGTTTACCTGCTGCAAAGCTGCTTCCTCCTTACTCCCGTCTTTTGTTCCTCTTCTCTTCTTCTTTTCTCTCTTCTCTTCTTCTTGTCTCTCTTCTATTCTCCGCTTTTCCTTGTCTCTCCCCTCTGTTGGTGTGTTGCCATGGAGACAGCCCTTGTTCACGCTGATATTCCTGCCTTTTTTTTAAAACTTTATTGAAACATTGTTGGAATGTTTTCAATGAACAAAACAGAATAAACATCCAAATATTTAAATGAATTATGTCAATGTATTATGCAATTTTCCCCCACCTCCCATCCAGCTGTAGATTTAGCAGTCTGTGGTACAGTAGGGCTCATTTTAGCCCTAAATTCAAACTCAAAGCCCCGGTAAAGTAACCCCAACACTTCACAAACTGTTTCGCCATGAATGAATGAGAGCACAACAGTCATTTTTCAATGTTACTTTATTCATTTTTAATACTTTGTTTTATTCTATTAAAACTTTGAATATAAAGTTAAAGTTTTTATGCATCAATAATCACTGATTGATCTGAGCTGAACTTACTCTCTTAATATTCACATTAATGTGTTAAAGCTTTACCTGAAAATTAAGGTAATCTCATCAAAATGTAAACTTCATAATAAAGGCAAAATGTAGTGCAATGTAAAGGGGTCTTTCTAAATAATAGACAGCATTCTGATTAACAATAACATCTTCCTCCTCTGACAGACTTCAAAACGAAAGCCTTCAGAGTTGAAAGGGTCAGTGAGCCCTCTGATCGGTCCCTCAATATCATCCCTTCAAAATAAAAAAGAAATAAGGGTAAGGCTAAACAAATTCATATACAGTAAAAGCTTCTACTACAGACAACAATATACAGCCTTATAGACAGCCTTCAAAATAAAATCAAACTCTATGGCTTCATATAGCAACTTACATTTAAAAACAAAAACATGATATTTATGAAATCTATAAAGTAATTTTAATGATAAAGATTTGTGATAAAATAGTTTACACATATTAAACTTTATTGTACAATTTAATTCAATAAATTAGGTCTTTTAATAAATCATATAAACAACAAATGAAAATGTCTAAAATAAAAATTAATGATCTAATTATAAAAATAAAGTGTAATAAAGAATAAACTGCCTGAGTCAGCGACGGCATGGGTAATCAGGAAGACAGAAGTGGACATTACATCACTGTGACAAGGTACTGAGGCTCCGATTTGTTGGGAGAAAATTTCCAATGAAACTTGGCACCTGCAGGCCTGTCATTACTGCAATACCGCCACACCAAACCTGCAAAAATGTGAAAAGAAGAGCATATATTAATTTGGGGAAATATTAAGCAGATTACTGTAGTTTTATTGCTGTAACAACAAGATTTCTACTGACGGAGAATGCAGGGACAAGTGGCTGGGTGAACTTTATTTTGAAGGAGTGAAGGAGGTGAAGATGATCGACATCAATAAACAACAAATCACCTAAAAGAGGAGAAAAAAATCCATGTTTCAGAATGACTGAAAACAACAAAACAACTAAATCTGGTATCTAAAGATAAAAAAATCTGGATTATAAAAAATATTATTAAAAAAGTGAAATTTTCATAATGGATTTTAACAAGTGAAATAATAACATCAACAGGAAATATTAACCAGAAACATAACAAATTAAAATACTGGGAAGTTTTGTTTTTGTACCATTGTCACAGTCACAGAAGATTCCGATTCGTTGAGGCAGTGGCCAATCAAGCGGCTTGGCTCGGTTGTTGTGCTTAGCAGCGAGCGTCTTCTGCAACCATTGGCTGGCATGCAGACACCATGACCCTGCACTCTTCCCTAATTGGTCAAAGCGTCCCAGACTGGAGCGGTAGGCTACACCCACACTGAACGACTTCCAGTCAGCCAAAGGGCGGAGCTCCCAGTAGTGGCAGCCGACGTTAATCTCCTGATCGCCTAGAAGACGGAAAAAGAAAAGCGTCAAATTAAACTTTAAAAGGAAATTTAAAGTGATTAGTTTTGTGTTGTTGTTTTTTTGCTTTCTTTACACCTTATTGCCTTATACCTTATTGTGAACAACACGTGGAAAAATCCTATACTGTGATGTGTGTAAGAACTTAAAATCAGTTAAATTACAATTATGTTTAACACTTTAAAAAATCTGAAAAACCTATGTATGTTAGCAGTGCTAGCATTAGCATTAGAACAATCTGTGGCACTGTGTCGTACTGTGTGATACCTAGGACTGTGTATGAGTCTCCCGCAAAACGGTCGCGTCCCGATTGGCTTCCTGCTCTCTTATGAGGGGATGGGGTGGAGCTTCTGATGTCAACAAACAAACAAAAATCAGAGAGGAGAAAAGTGGACAAATGTGCCAGTGAGCTGTGTGACAAAAACAAAACAAAAAAAAACATTTTCAAATCTAAAATACAGAAAGTCTAAATAAAAATATATTTATAATACAGAAAATAGACTATGACATTTAAAATCTGTCACAGTGGGAGGAATAATTATACTTTATTCAAATGAAATGAGATTAAACAGAACAATAAAAAATGAATATTTTATGATTAAAAAATTTAAATGTATATGTAAAAACATTATTTAAATAACTATTTGTCACAAGGAATTAAAAATTTAAATCATTAATTATCAAACATATGAAAAAAAAATACAAAAAATATTTTAGA
>OMNV01029382.1:117726-129940 GCA_900303265.1 Brotula barbata
TTGCATATTTTGGAGGAGTTATAAGGGTTTAAAGATTTAAACATGCACATTAGCAAAAATACTCAATTTCAGCAAAACAAAATTGATTTCCTGCAAGCATTTAAGTTTAGGAAAGCAAAAAAGAGAAAAAACAGATGTAAAATACCAAAAAAAACAAATGCACTAAAATACAAACAAAATCAACTGACTGTCACAACTGACTGTCTCATTTCAAAATGAACACCTTTTGCCAGTTTTGGTGAGGTTTCCTCCTGTAAATGCCGACGTGTAATTTCATGTTGCTACGGTCGTGCCTGACTTGTTCCCAGTGCCGGAACACTGAACTCCTGTGTCTCAAACCTGACCTGACTGACTTCCTGTTAACGATCCCCAGCCCGCTCCTGATCCAGATCACTTTATATTTGTCATTTGTCTTCTAGATTTTGTCTCTGTGTACCTGCTAATGTGTCTCAGCCAGTAGTTTGACACCAACAACAAATTAGAACTTCACAGAAACAAACAAGAAATTATACCAAAAAAACCCATAAAAACTACAAACTCTTTATCAATACTAACTGAGTACAAATGTAAAGTTATTTTATACAAACAATAAAAGGATGAACTGACCTTTCTTTGATTTGTTTAGCAGCCTGAAAAAGACACACAAAATAATTAGGCAGAAAATTATAAAAAAATATATATAGATAAATCAATGGTTGCATTAATTTCATGCCTTGTGTTCACCTTCAAGAATTCTTCTTCATTGGTGATTTTTAGTGTTTGGTTGGAAAATTCCAGAAGCGCCAAACAGGAAGACAAAGCGATTTTTCCTTCTGTCAGCTGAGACTGAGAAAAATAATAGAAATAAAATATTTATTTTAATTTTTGGAAGGAAGGAATGAAAACTCTGACAAGCTAATAGGACCAGATAGAAAAAATTATCAGAGCAAAAATAGAGAATTAAAGTAACAAAAAAACAGTAACAGAGCAGAATGTACAAAATGAGACTGGAAAAAAAGTAATGATACAATAACTTAGAAAATAAGTGATAGAAATAAACAAAATATATAGTAAATATAGATAAAATTACCTGAAGTTCTGCTTCTTTGCTCTGCTGCTCCTCTTTGATCGCCCTACGAAGCTCTGCGCCCTTCTCCTCCAAAGTGGACCTCAGCTGCTCCAGCTCTGCCTCCAAGTCTGCCATGACAGTCCATGATGCCTCCTGATTGGACAGAGAAGAAGTTTAAAGTTCACCTCTTTCTCTTAATTCCTTCATTAGACCATTCCTTCATTGGTTGCTGACCTGCAGTCCTCTCAATGTGTCATCGACAGTTTCCAGGAAGTTCTGGAGCTCCTCATTCTTATTCGCTAAGGTAGAAATGATCCTCTGCAGAGCTTCCTGTTAAAACGCACGCGCGCACAAACACACACAAAGACACGCAGTAAATAAACTGAAGAACTGTTGACTGAAAACATGGAGATGTGTGATCAGTCAATAAGCCACATGTAGCTGGCCTGTTGTGTTTTTAATGTCTGTGGAGTCAAATTGACTGTCAGGATTTCTTCCTCTGGGTTTATTTAGTGAAAAAAATCTATCCTGCTTCAGTCAGATGAGCCAAATATGAATAGAAATAAATATAAATATAAATAGAAGCTTCACAGGGTTATTGGATCATTCTTCGGTGCTACATCCTCTGGTGACCCAGAAATCTGCTGACATCTTTAAGGACGTCACATGATGCTTATTTCTGCACTGAAGCCTTACTGAGTTACTGCGATATAACTATAAACTACTGTATGATGCTTTGACAAACATGCACAACTAGCCACAATTGACTGAGTGTAAATTCTACAGATCGGGCCATCATCAACCTGTGCAGGAGATAAAATGACAGTAAACGGCAGCTAGAAACTGATAGCAGAGCTGCACAGTGCTGAGGTCATCGGCAGAATGAGCGAGGAAGAAGAATTTCTCTTAAATCGTCATTTCCGCTAATCTACAAATGGGGACCGGCGTTTTGTTTAAGCCAGCAGTGAAGATGTGTCTCTCGGGGTATTGAGGGGGGACGTTGTTGCCTACATGGTTGGTACCATGTTTTCATGAGAGGGCTTTCCTCCAGAGTTCTCCATCCGAAACACACATTATGACGGAGTTTATAGGTCTCCGAAACACACATTCTCTAAAAAAAAAGTGTGTTTCGGGGATCGCTGAACTATACGACATGGTCTCCGCGGGGAGAAAGCTCTCACACACATTTATTCCTGTACGACAAGTTTACGACTGTACAGTTGAGCGATCTCCGAAACACACAAGTCTACTTCCGCGTTGTGCTGTTCATCGCTGGTCGGAGTATCAGCTTCCGTCCCGGCTGGATACTTGGTTTCTATTTGCTTCAGTCTGGTTGAACTTTCGCCGCTGCGCTCTGTGACGTAGTTGGACGTCGAACTCTCCGGCGCGCGCCGCTTTTCTCGGCGCAGCGAAAATTCGGCGTTGCGCGAGAAAGGCCGCACACATGAATGGATTTCAGAAGAACGCGCAGCGGGCACCGCGTCCTATGCGAAGACGCAGGACAAGACGCGAGTGAAGGAAACGAGGATGGAAATGAAAAGGGTTTGGCTAACGGTGACGCTTCTTTGTCTTTCCGCCTGTCACCCCTCACAGACAGAGACAGATTGATTTCTTGTCGTCTTTTCGCTGTCTTACCTTCTGAGTGTCCATCACTGTTGACAGAGGACACGGAGACGCAGAGACGCGGGGATAGAGGGTTGGGAAAACAAGCTCAGTATGACAGTCGTACTTCCTGTAGGTACCATCAAAATAAAGGTCTGTGGATAAAATACATAAAGCATTAATTTGTTTGGATGATAGTTACTTCATAGGTAAATTATCATTGTTTTTTTAATAATGTTAGTTCATATTTTCATAATCAGTTATTAATTTAATTGTTTGTGTACCTGACATAGTTATTAATTGGCGTGTCTCTCAGCACTGACATATTGTGCGATATTACGCACAATGCACGTTGGCCCGCCATCTGCAATTCACTATTTCATCTACATGTGATCTGTTATTACAGTAGGACGATCAGACGCGGAGCAAAACAGTTTTGTAATCGAACGGATGTAACAGACGGAAGCACTGGAGGTGCTCATAAGCGTAATGTCTCTATGTTATTAAGACCGTACTACAGTTTGACAACGAAATCTTGAGAGATCCACTCCATGTTTGTCCAAGTTGCCTGCGCCGTTAAGCGGGTACAAAAGGTGTTTTAAGTGAAACCAATCAAAGACGTATCGATTCCTGTGTTCTTTGAAATAAAAGCTGACACAGTGCCCTTCAAAATATTTAATGTATTATTAATATGTACAATAACATACGGTAAATAGATGAACGAGAATATTTTTTACTGTTAAAAATATTTCCTGCTGTGTATTTATATATATTTAAATGAACGTTTAATCAAATAAATGAGACCTGAGAAGTAGTTGGACTTTAGAAAGACTTCATTTGATGGGCTTCTTCACATTAGCAACACATTAATAATTAAGTATGCCATGTGAGAATGCACAAATGTGTGTATTCAGAATGTGTTTGTATCTTTGTAGGAGGTTAATCAATATCAGTTTAATTATTGAGATATGGGTGTGGGCTACGATGAGAACTTCACATTGGGGCAAATAATTCTGGGGGAAAAAAGTTTTCATCAAATTTTCAAATTCAGGAGTTAGGAAACAGAATGTGAAATGTTTTACAGGCATTTTTGCAATCTTGTTCCAAAGTATTCCACCAAATTCATTGAATGATGTAGGTTCTTTAAATTCAATGACTAAAACCTTTTAATTCAAGACACAGAAACTGGAAAACAGTTTTGCAGCTAAATTGTTAAATTTTATTTTTGATTTCACCAAAAGTTTTTCTAGCATCAACATAAAAAACAGTGGAATTTAAACTGAACAAGAAAAATTACAGCAATGAATTGTGGTTTCAATCTTTTGGCAACAATCATTTCGTTTTAAATTATGTGCTTGAGTTTTAAGGTTTTACAACAATAACTTACATTTTACAGTGTTTCTCACTTTCAAGGCAGGAAATCTTCAGCATAACAATCCAGAACTGTACCAGATTTTTAGAATTTGTTGAAATGGCTGAAACTTCCCACCTGATATAAAATAAAACACTTTCTCTGCATGAGTTTGGTTCTGAAAAACAATTAAAAAAATTCACATTTATTTTCATCAGATATTCTGCAGAATGAGAAATAGAAAACTAAACTGTAAAAAAATTAGTGAGTTCCTTATCTGTGGGGAAAATTTTAGATTTTCTATTTTACTAATGATAATTTTCTCATTTATCGATGAAGTTCAGATAATCTAACGAAACTTATCAGTTCAGAAAATCCACAAATCATACTAAAATTATACAGTTCATAATCATCCGTACATTTTAGTTCTAAACAGATTTGTTACATTCAGATACGGAACTCGGCCCCCAACCTGTATTCACAGAAGAAGGCGGGCAGTCTAGAAGTCTGTAGCCAATACACAAGAAAACGAAAGAATCACATCGCCTACATAAATGAAGTGAAGAAATCCTATAAACAGTCAAAGTTCATACATTTTTAGAGTTATGTATGTTAACCATATTCACAGAATACAGAGAAAAAAAAAGTACATTTCAGTGTCACGTGATAACTAAAAACATCCTTGTTGCGGGACCATGGATGGGGATAAAACGTATTTCAGTAATTCATATGTTCCCGTGGAAGAACCCCCCTTGTGACCAACAGAATCGTTATTCAACAATAAAAATGAATCATGAGAAAACAGGAAGAAGGAAACAGAAGGCGATGTATCACGTTTCTTTTTTAGAGCATGAAACGAAAAGTTTAGCACGTTATAATCCTGTCAGCGAAGGAGCTCTGAGAGGCATGATACACTGGTGAAAGTGCTTTATCTAAGTAACAATAAACAAACTAATTTGTCTTCGGGGAGTTTTAGTTCCTTAAAGCAGATCATGGTAGTGAATACACTATGCACTACTTAATCTGTCAGAAAAATAAACATGCTAAAGTTTCTTTTTTTTTCCAATCAAAACTGCAGAAAAAAAAGGTTTTCAGAACCATACTCATCAACAATACAAGAAAACTTCCAAAGCCAAGACGGCACAGCTACCAAAATCATCATGTCACCATGGTAAGTTACTTTGTTATGCTTGGGAGGTGGGGGGCATGCAGGGAAGCACAGGGTGGGGATGGAGCTAAGCATTACACATTCGTTTAGTGGTATAAAAACATAAAAATTTGCATTTTTATTTTTTCAAAATTTCCGTCAGCAAAATAAAAAGCCTGACAGACAGGTTAAAGTGGCCAATGGGGGTTTGATGGGGGAGTAGAGGGGGTGGGACTAGCTTTTAAATACATCTTGGCTTCCTGTACAGTCCAATGAACAAATGACAACTCATCTTTCTGTGCGATTATTTACACTTCCATGTTGCTAACTGTCCTCTCTCTTTAGACTGATGTTACAATGTACGAGCCACGTTCTCCACTGCCGCCGCCACCATTACTGCCTTCGCCACCTTTTGGCTCCCGCTTTTTGGTGACAGGCGTGGGGATGAGCGAAGGACGTGTCGTGGTGGTTGATGTAGTTGTAGCAGCTGTGGTGACGTCACTGTTGCTTTTCCTGGGACTCGGTGTGTAATTGAAGGGGCTAACTCTGGCTGCAACAGCGCCGCTGCGCTGCTGGTTTCGTTGTTGAGGCTGGCGTTCAGCTGGTGGCGGTTTGTCGTCGAGACTCTCACAGCTACGCCGTAGGTTGAGGTTAGATGATGAGGAAGACGACGAGGAGAGAATTTGTGTAGTAGCAGCAGCACCGTCAATGATTGGTGGGGCGTTAGTGGTGGTAGGCGAGCGAGCTGAGGCTGAACAGGAAGATGCTGAGGAAGAACGCGGGTTGTTGACGGGACAGTCTTCCAGCCGGACCCACACATCTTCTGATTTGTCGGTGAAGCTCCGCCCAGTTAATGTGTCACCACTGCTGCTCTTTGCCTTCCTCCAAGTTCCTTTTGCTCTCACCGTGGTCTCCTCCTCACTGCGCCCCTTCTCACTGGACTCTGACGAAGCCGACAGCACTGAAGATGAACTTCCTGTCCGCTTCCATGTTCCCACACGAGGCAAAGATGTTGAATGTTTCCCACCACTTCCTCCTGCCCCATTGCTACCATTTTCTCGCTTCCATGTGCCAGTGCGGCTGAACCTTGATGATGTGGTTGAGTCTTGAGGGCGTGATGGGCTCTCAGAGTGCGAGCGGTTGATATCGTGCCTCCTGGAGGTCATTGGTAATGTTGTATCTGGGCTTGATGGAGATTCCAGAGCCGCTGCTGCAGATTCCTCCAACTTCCTCTTCAGTGTTGGGCTCGGTGCTTCCTTAATAAATGTCGACTGGCGAACAAGCGCTGGCTTCTCCGGCTCAGACTTCTGCTTCTTGCCTGGCGCGGAGCTGCTGACCCTCGATGCCGATTCACTTCTTGGGATTCCACCACCACTTCTCGACATCCCACTCTGTTTTGCCATCCTGGAGTTGGACGATGATGTACTGCCTGGAGATGCCGTACGTGGCAGCTGTGACAGCTTCCCTCCTTTCTGATTGGCTGCTGTTGTGGGGCGAGATGGTGTAGAATCCCTAGATGATCCGCCCCCTTTTTCACAGCCATCACTGCTTCCTGGAGTTTTTGCTGTCATTCTTGGCTTGCTCCGTCCCCTGGCCGCTGTCTCCACTCTCGGTTTCCCCGTGATCAGACTCCTGTAAACCTTTTTCCCACCTTTCACCGCCTTCGCCTCTTCCTCCTCTTCTTCCTTCTTCTTGACCTCCAGTGTGCTGCGTTCGCCTGGCTTTAAAATCCTCCCCCCACGTTTCACTGACACTACTTCCTGTTCTTTCTCCTGCGCCTCCTGTTGTTCTTCTGCATTGTTGTTGGTCAGTGGTAGGCGAAACGGTGAGCCAACAGATTTGAGAGATAAAACTGAGTCTGAGTCCGATGACGGCTGGCGGGAAAGTGAAGAGGCAGCAGCAGCTGCAGCGTTGAGGCTGCTGACAATAGAGTTGGCACCTTCTTGAATCGCCTTCCAATCAAAGGATTCTGAATCAGGGGAGGTGGGGCTCCGTGGTGCTTCTACAGGCTCCTCTTCTGCCAGTATGCCATCATCTACTTTTGGAACAGGAAGTGGAGGGGTGACCACAGCAACAGCAGCAGCTTTTTTCTTCTTCTTCGGCATGGCGGAGCTGATGCACTCCTGCAGGAGATCGTCCTCTGAGTCGATGCTCAGTGAACTCAGAGAGGAATTCCGTGAGAAACAAACAGGTGTGTCCTCTACATGAAAGGCTTTAGGGGCGTAGCCGCTGGCGACAGTGGGGCGTGGCTTTGAATCAGCTCTTGATGTAGGTGGAGAGTTTTGCGTAGCTTTTCTGTCATTTTCTTCTTCTTGGGGAGGTGGAGCAAATTCCTTGTTGTTGTTCTCCTGGTCAATGTCACTTAGCGAGCTGAGTGAGGAGTTGCGAGAGAAGCAAACGGGCGTATCTTCGATGGCAAACTTTTGCTTTTCATCTGCCCCCACAGGATTGTTAGCTACTTTCGGCCTTGGGAAAACAGCAGCTGTTTGCTGTTTCCGTTTCCCTCTTTCTTCCTCATCTTTCTTCTTCTTCTCTTCTTCATCTTTCTCAACACCATCGTCTTCGTCAAAGTCCAGTGAGCTGAGTGAGTCATTGCGTGAGAAGCAGCATGGTGTCCCTTCAATGGGAGTGTAGTGGCGCGGTGAGTCAAAGGCAAAACCTGGTTTTACTTTGGCTGCTGCTGATGGGACGCCGTATGTCGACCGCTGAGGCATCGGCTTCACTGGTGATGTTGGCTTCTTTTTCTGTTGTTGTGGGGGAAGAGGAGGGGGGAGAGAAGGGATGAGGGAAGGAGGAAGAGGTGGCGGAACAGGTGGGGCTTGTTGTTGTTCCCCATTCGCAGCTACTCTAATGGGCTTCCTCTGCTTGGCTTTAGGCATAGCAGCGCTGATACACTCAGCCAGAATGTCATCGCCATTCTCGCCCTCTGGGAGTCCAGCTCGTCTTCTTTGGGAAGAAGTGGAGGGGCCCGCACCAACGTTTGCTGCCATCGATGCTTCCTCGTTGGGTGGTGAGTCGATAGTCAGGTCGCTGAGCGAGGTGGCAGTAGAGAAGTTGAGGGGCGTTCCTTCGACACAGTAGACTCGTGGCACTTCGTCTGACAGTGGCGCTGCATCTTTTCTCTGTTGTGATTGAGTGCGGCTCTGAGGTGGAAGGAGCTTGTAAACCGGAAGCTGGCTTGGTTTCCGTGGCACTGCTTGCTGCTGTTTCTTTGGTTTCCGTGATGACTTGGGCATTGCTGCGTTGATGCAGGCCTCCAGGATCTCAATGTCATCATCGTCATCCGATTCATCAAGGATTTGTTTTGTTGCAGCCTCTCCCTCTTCCTTAATGTCCGCCTTCACCCCGCCCTCTTCCTGCTTCTTCTTCAGCTCTGTAGCAATGTATGGCTCATCGAGACTAAGTGCGCTCAGACTGGAAGCACGTGAGAAGCCATGCGGTGTACTCTCGGTGGCAAAGTGCAGTAAGACATCGGCGCTGCTTTCCTCCTCGTCCTTCTTCTTGGCTTCTTCCGCCCCTTCCTTTGCTTTTTGCGATGCTGGCGGTAGAGGCGGAGTCTTGGCGCGGCTGGGTGGCATTGTCTGACCGGGACTGTCGGGCAGGTCACTGGGGCTTACAACACCACTGGGCACACCACTGCATGGCTCACTTGAGCGCACTGAACTGGCAATGGATGGGCTGGAAAAACTATCGAGTGAACTGACTGATGTGCAGCGGCTGAACATCAGCGGCGTCTCCTGAGCATACGGCTGCTCCGGTGGGCTTTTTGGAGTCCTGGCACCAGAAGATGTTGCCTGATGGTGATGGTGGTGGTGGGAGTGGCTGTGATGGTGGTGGTGACCCCGCCTTCCACGTGTTGACGGAATACCTGCTGCTGCCGTTTGGCTCTCGGCTTCCTTTAGTTGCCGCTGCTGCTGTTGTTCGTGCGGCTCTTTCTCGCTGACAGGAAGTGTTGGGTAATCATTGCAACTGCCACTTATGATACTCCCACCTCTTCTCTTCCTTCCGATGACATCATTCTGCTCTTCTTCTTCTGATGACAGCGAGGAGAGGGAGCTGCCCCTGGAGAAGCAGATGGGTGTGTCCTCCACACAGTACGTCTGCAGTGTCTCCTGGTTGATTTTTGGTGTTCCCCGATTGGTTGAGGAAGGTGGGGGGCGGAGCTTACTTGAAGAAGATGTAGGGGGAGGGGGCAGGGAGGGAGCAGCAGATTCCTCAGGTTTGAAAACTGGCTTGCGGGTGGCGTCGGCCGTACCATACTTTAAGCTGTAGTCAATTGGCTGTTCGGCTGATGAGTCGCCAGTGTAATTTGTTGTTGCTGAGACGACGACATAGTGTGGCGGTCCAGATGTCATCCGGCTGTTTCCAGTGACCGAGTCGCTGCCGTCATTCCTCCTCCTAATCCTGGTCTCCTGCTCCTCATCATCACTATCAATGCCACCACGGTGACTTGGACTCTGTCTCCCAGAATTCAGCTGCTCATCTGAGTACTTGAGGCTGTAGTTGATGGGTGTGTCTAGTTCCCCGCCGTCATCGTCTGCCATATGGTTGGCACTGCGAATCTTGTGTGCAAGATCAGCTGGGTACTTTCTGTAGATACAACACTTGTTGGCCCCATTTTCATCTGATGAGTAAAAGGGCTCTGATGATGGTTTGGTCTGTCCACGCTTGCCATAGCCATCTGCGCTTGTCACGCTATTCAGGCTGTCACTGGACGCTCGCACGCTCGGCGGGAACACCGCCCGTGCATACGCCGAGTCCTCACTTGTTCTTTTAGAGCCATCACCGTTTTTTGGACTGGACAGCACTGGTGTGTTGGCGTAGGACCGCGATGTGCTTCCCCCTGCTGCTACTGTGTTGTTGCACCCTCGTCCCTTCCTGTGCCCTGCTTTAGGGCTAAGATTATCGATGTTATCGAAGGTCTCAGACAGCTGCTGAGCGTCAAGCTCCTCAAACAATGCTTTCTGCTTTCGGGCATGCAAGGATGGAGCACCAGCACCTGGTGACACTACACTGGCGTCCTTGTAGCGAGCTGGCCGATTGGCCATTAGGTTGCGCAGGGCTGCTGCGCTGCCCATGGCGATCATCTTGTGGCGAGAGTGGATGAGATTGCGCAGCATTCCCACGGCACCAAGCTCCCACAGAGCCTCCTGGTCTTTGGCGTCACGTGCTGACAGGTTCCACAGTGTCCCGCAGGCATTGGACACAATGGTAAGACTGTGAGACTTAAGGTGCTGCAGCAGAGTCGGCAAGCAACCATGCTCCCGCAAAATCTGCCTGCAAGACAAGCAAAAAACAAAACAAATGGTCAACATAACAAATCAACGTTTTCTGCAAAGGACCAAAACAAAAAAGAAGCACACATATTTCTATGTTCACATTCCCAGGAGGTCCAAATGTTCACACTGCAACGGTGCACCATTTTAAAATTCAGATTAGCTTCCTGAAGGTGTTAATCCTTGACACACAGCAAATATCAAAACAGCACCGAAGATTAAGGATGTGTGTTTCTGACATTATCATGACGATTTGTTTGGGTGTGCCAACAAGTGACAACACCTCACTATGACAGAGGAATTTCGACTCATTATCATTCACCAACTTGCTATTATAATTACCAACTACCAGAAGATGTCAGTCGTGAAAAAAATAAAGTCAAAAGGCTTTTCATTTTGTACACTTTAATCCTTTAAAGGATTTGTTAACTTCCATTTTGTTATTTTTGTGTTTACCTATGTGCCTCATTCGTGGCAATGAGGCTGGAGACGTTACGCAGGATGCCTCCACCGCTCTCGATAATGGCAAGCGTGTTGGTATGGCTGCGATGTGTCAGTGTTCCCACCAGAAATGCCAGGGCACCATCAACTGCACAAATGTCTGCTTTGTTCTCTGTGCAATGAGCGGACAGGTTCCAGAGTGCGCTCAACACTGACTTCAGCGTTGACTCCTGAGGGAGAACAATGAAAAATTATCAAATCTGCCTTACACCCCTGTCCCAAGATTCAGTTTTAGTCAGTTCCAATCCGATGAAAATGTGTGTATAATCAAATGGATTTAAAAATGTAATAACAGTTATTGTTATTTTTACATCTAATAAAATCTTTATTAGTAGAACGAGGACATCCTCAACACCTTGTATGCCATATCAATAAAAATATAACCTTTTTACCAGTGTTCGTGCTTAATCAGTTCTACACTATAATACTACTAATTATATTATTATGACCATTACAATGATGCTTTTGATATTCTATGACGCACTACTCTAATGTAAATGGACATCACATGACACGGAAGCTAGCCATCATTTCATCACTGACACTTTCATTGTGATTCTGAAGCGGGGGTTGCATTCAAGCGCTAATGACATCCTTCTTGGATTTCCTGCTCACTAGTGACCTACATGTTATCTGACTGTAAAGGTCGCTCATATATTCATGTTTGGTCTATAATTAGAGGACATTTGATGAGCGATTGTGTGGTTGCCTAGCAACAATCTGACATTGCTGAGCAGACTTGGGGAATGCTGGGCTTTTTAGGTTCCTTTACATACCAAACTTATCATAAAAAGGCCGAAGAGGTGGGCGTGACTGACCATCATCCAAACTAATCTCTGTTCATCTGTGTGGAGAATCCAAACAAATCTGAGGCATGGTTGTTCCATGGAACCACTCTGCCATTCCTTCATTGGCTTGTGGCAAAAGTATATCAATGTCCACTGTTTAAGATGATGTTTTAGCGGAGGCAGGGCTCGATCTTCCTCATCCTCTTTCCTTCTTCCAGTCTCACACACTCTCACACATTCTGATCTTCTTGCCCTGTTCTTCTCTATTGCTCTTTCACCATTGTCTTGTTTGATTTCAATTAATCATTTTATGTTTTTGGGTTTCGTTTTAAATTCACTCCACTATTGTAACTGTAATCTTTACAACTGGTTCATGTTAATAAATTCCAGCAGATCTAAATCTGTATACCTACATTACAGTAACATTCTTACAATCAATGAAGTGAAACTAGACGGACCATCTCTGGTCTACATAGCATTGTGAGAGACTTCATTCTGACT
>OMNV01029383.1:0-37001 GCA_900303265.1 Brotula barbata
CTCCGCAGGCACTTTGCAGATTTTTTTGATAAAAAATACGGAGGAATGGTAAACAGTGCATTGGTGGTCCGCACCATTACGACTATTGTTAACTATGATTACGTGTGGGACTTCATCTTCTACCAGAGCGGCTCTGTGGAGGCGAAAATACATGCTACTGGGTACATCTCATCCTCATACCTGCAGGACGGTAACCTGAAACATGGCCACCAGGTGGCAGAAAATGTTGTGGGGAACATCCACACCCACTTCATCAATTTCAAAGTAGACCTGGACATTCTGGGTGAGTTCTGGATAGTTAGGCAGTACACATGAATTTTCAAATTAAAGTGATAATCCTTAATTTCTTGATGAAAATGAAGGAGAAGAATGATACTTTATTGATCCCCACAGGGAAATGAATTTAACCCATCCTCAATGAGGAGCAGTGGGCAGCACACACCTCCACATGCAAACACACACACACACACACACACACACACAACAACAGTGCCCGGGGACCAACTCCAGATCTTCCACCTTGATTAACCTAACACACATGAAACACGCATGATGAAAATTATGTACACTGATTTACCATGGTGTACAGTACAAAGTACATTCTTCTTCTTCTAGAAAGTCAATTGACCAATTTTTAGTATTCACTGTGTCAGACTTGACATTCCCCGTAAATTGATGCAGGACTGTGTATAAAGTATATATAGTGTACTGTGCAAAAGTCTTGATCCACCACTATCAAATCTGGTGTAATGGGCCTTTTTCCCAGCAGTCATTCTGACAGTAAATAGTGATGAAAGTAGGACAAATCCAGGTGTTATCAATGACATTCATTCCATTTAGGTTGAAGAGAGCCTGGTTCAAACGGAGGTCCCACTAAATCTTTGAGCCTTTAGCTCGTAAAAGCTGTTCTTTTCTGATTTTAAATATTGTAGACACATTTCCTGTATGTTCTGGTTGGATTCTACTGAAGAGATAAATAGCATCACTAAAATAACAAATCTAATGCTGGCCTAAGACTTTTGACCAGTAGTGTATATCAAAAGAATTTTACTCACAAATGAGACCTCAGAATTTTTTTCTAACTATTTAGAAAGTACAGTTAAAAAGATTGGGAAAAATTAAGGATTTTAACCATATATATACATATATTTTTTTTAATATTGTGCTTATTTTTATAGAGCTGAGAAAAGATAAAATATTGCTACTTTGGTTTAAAAATGTAAGACAAAATTATTCCATACTGTATTTATTTTTGTCCTGATTCTCTCCAGGTGTGAGGAATGTATTTCAGACCAAAGATATGGAGTTTGTGAACATATCTCTACCGTGGAAGCCTGAACGCCACGCCATGATCCCTCAGCTGGTGGAGAATCACCTTAAAACAGAAGAGGTTTTTCTTTTTCATTTGTTGTTAATTTCCTGTACAGTATGTTTTTCACTTCTGTGAATGTGACTTCTACTTAGAGTTTAAGCCCTATGCGAACCAGTAATCTAATGGTAGTTTTGCACCGGTGAAAATCAGTGGTTCTGAGAGCTCTCTGTGCTTGTCGAGTGTTTTCTCAGTTGAAGAGAAACTCTCCAGATTCACATCAATGTTTTGTAGAGGAAATCCATCAGACTGATGCAGATAAAGCTTTGTCAAATGATCATTACACTTAAAAGTGTAGAATAACTGGATCATCGGCAGCAAACCGTATAATATATATAACAGGACAATGGTTACTCTGAGAGCTGAGAGGCAAGCAAAAAAAAAAAAAAAGTTTTTCAGTTACGCTCATTTTTCGAAATGTTTCTTGCTGCAGCACTCAACACCGGCCAAAACGGGTAGTACAGGAAGAAACACTTTTGTAAATGAGCGTAACTGACCTTCTTGAAGATGCATTTCAATCTCTAAACTGTGTCTGCAGCTAGGCCGTTGCTTTGCAGGTAACAGGTTTTGTTGTATTGGATTTGGTTCGATGTTTGAGGGAGTTGGAACTCCTCCCAGCTACAACCAGTTGTTGTTAACTCATCGCAGATGTTAAGGTGAGTACTGCAGACAAGATGCAAGCTCTGCAGTCTCTCCAACTCCACGATCCACGATGACAGTGTAGCGTGTGTTCTGTGTGAGCAGGTCCGTGCCCACTACTTGCCATGGTCTCTCTGGTGTGGCGCATGGCAGCAGGGACTGCTTGGTGTTTGTGCTGCATCTTTCCTGACATATGCTGCGTTGCTTCACTGCTACGTTGATACTGCCAATTTCAGAGTTTATGTGGGTCCAATACTCCTGGATGTTTGGAGGGTATTATTCATGTTATCAGGCCTCCTAGTTGAGCTGGGCAACTTGCGCCATTGCTTTGATTTGGATATGCTAGAGACTTTATTTTAATGCTACTGTTGTCCGCCATTGTGACATAAACGAGTAAACCATATCGAGAAGAAAGAAAGGAAGTGCGAAATGCTTTTTCTGTATATACACCATCTGGTGTAAAGCAGCTGTATATTATACGAGATCCTAATATCTCTCCCGTAGAAGCATTCATGTGAATTGCTGTAAAAGGAGAATTCTTGTAGATTCCCACAAGATAAGCGAGAAGACAAAGTCTTCTGTATGTCACCATAAAGGAAAGAGCTAACTCTAAACAAAACGTAACATAAGATAATGCTATCAAGTTCCATCCACACATCCAAATTTTAAAGACAAAATCTAATCCAAAATAATATTTGGAAAATTGTACAGCAAGAGTGGTACATAAAGGACATGCTGGGATGGATCAGTGATCGACCTGGATTCACTGGTGTTTTTTACATTTCATGAGTGTTGGTCCACTGATCTCCACTCTTGATCCAAAGCCATCTGGACACTCGTTCATAGCCTCTGGAACTTCTGATGGTTCATTCCTGTCTTCACACCGAGACCCCTGAAAGGTTTTGGTATCTCCTTGAATGCCATATTTCTCTGTTAGCCTAGCAGTTCACAATACGGCAGCTTTTCACTATCCTTTCTGATTAGAAAAGCAAAACACACACATTCAAGCTTCAAGAACTTTATTGTCAAAAAATTACAATTGTGTCATCCTCAAATGATGCATTATATCAAAATTTAACATATATTTACAAGGGATAAATAAGACAGGAATTAAATTAAAATATACAACATCAGAAATGGAACAGAATAAAAAGTATCCAAACAGTTAAATATGAAATACACCCAAATGCTAACAATACAACTATACAACTGACGAGGGTGCAAAAGCATCCATAGGCAGGCATAGCTGGCAGATGTGCAGAGATGGGCGAGTCGTGTATTTGGGGTGTTGCATGGCATGTGTGGTAAATATTGCACGTGCCGATAATGACAGCATATAGTCTTGTCACAGTGAGCTGATATCTGAGTTCAAAAGTCTCACAGCTGTAGGAGAGAAGATGATTTTCAGTCCATTTGAGCACATATGGGCTACATGTTTGTACGCAGCGCCCGCTTGAAGTAAGGGGCTTAAACAGAGTATTGTGGAGACGTTACGGTGCTCAATGCCAACATGTTCGTCGCTGTTCTCACAACATGCTGGAGGGATTTTTTGTCTGCAGCTTCTGTACCAGACTGTCATGCAGTTTGTGAGGATGCTCTCATTGTGCTTCTGTAAAAGTCGACAAGCAGCTTTTGGGGGAGGTTTCTTTCTTCTTTGCTTACCCAGAAAATAGAGGCACTGTTATGCCATACCCACTACTGCTGAAGTATCGTCAGCCCAGGAGGGGTCCTCTGTGATGGTGACTCCCAGGAACTTGAAGCGAGGGACTCTCTCCCCAGCCTCTGTATTGATGTGGACAGGACTGCGAGTGATCTTTTTAGCAGTCCTGAAATCCACAATCATCTCCTTGGTCTTGTCATTGTTTAAAACCAGATTATTGTTGGCTCATCACCTTGTCAGGCTCTGAAACTCTTCCCTGATTGTGACTTCCTCGTTATCTGATATGAGCCCCATGACTGTCGCGTTATCTGCAAGCTTAACAATAGTGTTTGAATTGTGGAAGGGTTGACGGTCAGGCCGAGAGTGCATAAAGGAAGGGGCCCAGCACACAGGGGACACCGGTGCTCATTGCGGGGGCGGAGGATGTGTGCTGGGTGGACTTTATTGACCAGCATGTTCGGAATGATTGCCATACAATGAGAGCCATACAAATGGCGTCCTCAGTCCATCTGTTTGCCCGATAGGCAAGTGGTTTTGATGTAGATCAGCTGGGACAGAGTGAGTACAAGCTGTTCAAGGCATATTGAAATGACAGGTGTAAGGGCGATTGGCCGATAGTCATTGGGACACGTTACCATAAAGCAAACTGGCACAATGGTGGAGGAATTGAGGCTGTGCATAGGGATAGACAGAGGTTGAAAATCTTTGTAATACCACTGCCAGCTGGTCAGGACAGGTCTGGCGTACCGTTGTATACCAGTAGGTCCAGCTGCTCTTCCGTGGGTCGATGCTGTGTTGGGCCCACCACACCTCGTGATCTGTGGGTCCCCCAACTGAGAGATGGCTCCATCAGGGCAAACTTTAACTGTCCTGCTGGTCAACTGAACAGAGCTAGCAAAGGCCTTGTGAGCTAGGTCAAGGAGCAAAGAGAAGTGGTCTGGCTGGCCAAGGTGCAGGTGGGGTATGGCCTTGTAAGCGTCCTATATGTTAGTTAAATATGGCATTATTTTGGATTTACAGCTGACAGTGATGGCGAGCCTACGCTATAAAGCCTGAATGGAAAAAAAGTTTCAAAACTACACATACCAAGGGAGGCTACACATCTAACTTGGCCGAGCATCTCGCCAACAAAGTTTTACTTTAGTGAATGTGATAGATAACATATTTGCAAATATAAATATGAGAGTGTGGAATGTGATTTTTTTTATTTTTTTGTGACAAACCATTTTTACCATTAAGTTTTTTTTAGATTTGACCTAACTTACCAATGTGGCAAACATCTGCTTGCGCAAACACAACATTCACACTGTTAATTTTACCATAACTGGCTCACTCCCTTCCAATCTCTGCTGAGAGTTGCAAATGCGCAAAAGCGACCGGGAAGTGACATGTAAACAAAACATAGCATGCGCAAACACACACAGGGATCCAGCATGTGACCATTGTGTGCCTATTGCAAGTCACAGTGTTTGCGTCACTTCAAAAATAGGCACAAAATGCACCAAAATGACCACATGATGGAGCCCTAATAATGTACGGAAAGAGACTAAATGATGTGAAATTTTGTCAATTACAGTACAATTGATGCATTAGCCTAACACATGTTTTTGCGGTTGGGGGAAACCCACGCAGACACAGGGAGAACATGGAAACTCCACACAGAAAGGTGCCACAGCAGTTGTACTCGGTGCAAATCCTCTTGTGTGGTTGCAGCTAGAGCCACGTACTCTCCTCGCCTCACAAGTGGATATTGGACATTGGACAACATTGGACTGCTTTTTTTTGGTCTTCTATTAAATCAATTCATCAATCTCATTCAGGCTTATACAATAACCAGTTGTTCGACATCTATCAGTTATATCAGCTGCCCAGTCTGCATCACTATATGCATGTTACCCTGGTTTCTTATTGTCACATCTCCTGTAACAAGTCTTTCTCAACTGTGCTTTTCAGGTATCTCAGTACATGTTTTATGGTGGACCATTGCTCTTCTGTCGGTTTGGTAAAATGTTGTGACAGTTTACTCACTTCAAACCGTAGATCGGGTCTAGTAGCCGGGTGGATTAGGCTTCCTGCTGCCTCTCTGTATTTTCTGGCATTTCACATCATTTCCGCATCATCGGTGTAATTCAATTTTTGTTCACAAGGCGTCACTCTAGGTTTACAATCTTGCATGTCAAACGTTGTCACGGATCCATCAGTCTTGTCCAAGAAAATGTTTCAGTTTGCCCAAGTTTTCATCATCGGCAGCAATGACCAAGTCATTAACCCGGATTAGTATGATTACTTTATCATTTTCTGTTTCCCTCAGGTAAACACAATGATCAGATGGGTTTAGCGCAAACTTATTTTCACTAAGATACTCATGCAGCATCTTACTTAATCAGATGTTTTTGCCTTCATGACGTTGCCATCGGGTGCGTAATTTATTATTAAATTCCGCAAAAGCCACACTTTGCCTCACTTTGCGTGAAATTAATAGCGAATGGGTTGAATGATTCTGGCAGCCCCGTCAAAACCATTACCACTAACAACCTGTCACTTAAAGTCTCACCATCGTTTCTTAATGCTGTAATGGAGGTCTCTGCGCGTTTAACGTATTCAGTCAAAGTGTCATTGCTAGACTTTTGAAGTGAAGTCAATTCTGCATAAAGGTTAATCACACCTTTCCCCGCATAATAATCTCTCAGAATTTTTCGTGCTTTTCACCCGTTGTCCACCGCTTCTTGCATTACGAGCCACAAACTTTTATCATCCCGATAGTACATTAGCTCCATGTATGCCTTGGCATCAGTTCTGTTCAACTAGAACGCTCTCTTATATAAAACTGTATTCACACAGTCATGCCTTGATACATCGGAGGCTGCTGCCATCGTCCATCATACAGCATATGTAGATTTTTTAAGTTAAACCATGTCAAAATATTTTCTATTATGGTTAATAAAAAAAACTGTGATAATTTTAAGTTGTGTTCATTTCATAGTATGAAGATTAGTTCCTACCAGTCTTTTCACTCAATATACTGTAGCTCCATTTTCTGTGCTACAAGACTGTGATGGCTAAATCCCAGATTCCCAGTCAGAGCAGTCAGTACTGAGGCTTTGTTTTCCCCTATCTGAAAAAATGACGTTTCCCTTTGTTGTTGAACATTTCTACTGTTTTGCATTGTAACTATGTCTGCTGTAGGCTAATGATGACAGAATGTTTTCACAGGAAGCAGCTCTTCGTTTTGACACCAAGACTCCTCGTTACCTCCACATTGCCAGTGAGAAGAAAAACCGCTGGGGTCAACAGCGCTCCTACAGACTGCAGGTCTTTAGCTTCACTGGAGACCACCTACCAGAGAACCAAGCTGAGGAGAGATCCATGACCTGGGCCAGGTGAGAGAGAGAGAGAGCTATCTCCGTTAACTCTCCCCATGGATTAGGATCCACGTTATAACCAGACAACAACCAATGAAAATATAACACATCATCACAAAATGTTGCTTGGTCTCAAAGTGACAGCGCACCATTTACTCTACACTATTTTAAATGATAACGCATCGAAATCAAGCTGTCTCAGTCTCTGGTGATTAACGTTACCATTAGTTGTGAATTATTATTTGTTTCAATTTCTCCTACTTGTCTCTCTTACTTCAAGAAACCGACTCTGATGGACACATGTCGTCATTGTAGACATGATTAATGGCATAAATGATAAGTAGGTTAATCGAATTTGAAAATAATCAGTAGTGGCAGCATGAATTTGATTCTAGCAGCTGTTACAATGTTGGGAGAAAGAAGTGAAAAATACAGCGTTACCTTATACTGTCTTCATTCACATTTTTACCAATAAACTATGTGATCAGCACATTGGGGGCTCCCATGAGCACAGATCGTCATGTTTAAATTGGTTTGATTGATTCAAGAGGCTGGCTGAGGCATTGGCGATCCACCAGGTGTGTTTAATATCTGGATCTATTGACAACTCTGAACCTGAGGTCTGATTTATGTAACACGAAAAATGGAGAAACGGCCAAGACACATAGAGAGCAAAGACAAACAGATAATTCCAAGATACCGTGTCGTCAAATCTCCAGAAGGGACTGGGTGCTGTTAAGATCTTCTCTTTGTTTACACTCTTTTTGTATGCCATGTTTTTCTCACCTATCATCTGTGTCTGGGCTTTTTGTCCCCTCTGTTCCTCTTTGCTCAGATATAAAGTGGCTGTCACCAAGCATAAGGATGCAGAGCAGACCAGCAGCAGTATGTACAATCTTAACAACATATGGACTCCAGCTGTCGACTTCAGCAAATATATTGCAGACAACGAAAACATTGAGAACGAGGTGTGTGTTTGTGCAGCTGCATACATGTACCCAGTACCCACCACTAATGTGCTATGGTTTACATTGCTGCATAGAGGTTGATATATTCTTTGGTGTACATTATGATATGCTGTGGTAGGGTATTCATTAAGGAGGGCTCAACACTTAATCATCTGACTGACATGTAATGTATTAGAGCTCAAATCGTGAAAGCTGAGGTTTCATTTTTGCAAAGTCGTTGTAAGTGCAATTGCTTGATTCACGGTTACAGCCCATAAGAGGGGCACGCGCGCACACACACACACACACAAAAATGCTCCAGCCGTATGTTTAAGAGTAGTACATATGTTGACAGTATGTTAACCTATGTTGTGATAATTAAACCATTGAATGATTTGTAGCTTATAGGTAGTGAACAATCTTGTATATTATATGTAGTATATGAATAATATCTTCTTCTCATCCCCCCATGGGTCTCGAGCTGAGGTTCTCTACCAGAGGCCTTGGGGTTTGAGGGTTCTGCACAATATCTTAGCTATTCCTAGGACTGCGCTCCTCTCATCAGAGACTTCAGATATTGTTCCTGGAATCTCTTGCATCTACTCTCCCAGTTTGGGGGTCACAGCCCCAATTGCTCCTATTACCACTGGCGTCACTTTGGACTTTACCTTCCACATCCATTCCAGTTCCTCTTTAAGCAATTGGTACCTCTGGATCTTCTCATGCTCCTTCTTTCTGATGTTGCCATCAGCTGGGATTGCCACATCCACTACAACTGCCCTCTTCTGCTTCTTGTCAACCACCATGATTATTTTGATGACCACCTGGTTATGCATCTTAGACCCTGCTCCTATGTGCTGGACTGTTCTAGCGGCTTCTATGGATCTGGTCTTTCGGGCCTATTCTTGTGTTACCATGACCAGAGCCTCTGTGCTCTCCTTAAGACTAGCCTTTTGTTTTGAAGACACAGGTAGGATTTTGTGATGCCAGCCCTTTCTTCTGTCTACCAAAGGTACATCCCATGGAGGGGCTTGTCCCACCCTCCAAGCGATGTACTATTGGCAGATAGAGGTATGTATATATACATATATGTGTTTGTGTGTATGTATACACATATATGTGTATGTACAGTCATGTTGTGTCATTCCCTCCTTAGGACCTGGTTGCCTGGGTGACCACAGGCTTCCTCCACATCCCTCACGCTGAGGACATCCCCAACACAGTGGCCGTGGGTAACGGGGGCGGGGTGATCCTGCGCCCCCACAACTACTTTGATGAGGACCCGTCCATCCACTCTCCTGACGGGGTCTACTTTGAACCAGGCAACGAGCAGAGCTGCCACACCAACAGAATGGCGTGCTTGGCTCAGGAGAGCTGCAGCCCCGACCTCCCTGATTTCAGCTACCACGGCTTTGAGGGTGTCATAAAGTTTGAGGATTGAGCATATTTACCCATCAGCCCCAGGAAAGCTTTCAGAACCCTGAGTGGCTCAGAGAGGTGCTGTCTCTCCAGGAGCAGGTGACAAATTCACCACATTAATATGGTTAAATTGGGACAGCACATTTAGTGCTTAATTCATACTGTTCTTAATTCATCTCCTTTAGCATTTCAGCTCTCGGCTGTCCTGATTCTTGCTTTTCGTTACTGTGACCACTGGTGGCTTATGGCATAGACATTGAGCATTTAATAGTCTTTCCACAAAATCCTCTTTTATCAGACCATTATCTAATAACTTTTGACTTCCTATTACAGGACTGCTCCCCTCTAGACAAAAAAGTCCTCACTAGATGTCTATCTGATAGTGCGGTAGCTAAATTTAAGGAAGTGATTCCATCAGCATTTAATTCATTAGTACGTCTCAATACAACAGAGGACTCTTATGATAACTTTAGTCCCTCTCAAATCGATCTTCTCATTGATAGTGCTCATGGGGGAATGTTGGGTCTCTATATATTCAAGAGTTTGATCTTGAACTGCTTTACCTGTAAAGTGCCATGAGATAACCTTTGTTGTGATTTGGCGCTACATAAATAAAACTGAATTGAATTGAATTGAATTGGAGCTGACATAGCAGGTTTCAGAAAGCACACACACTCAGGCAGGAACTCATCATGCTTTTATTGTCTTAATCCACAACAGTAAATTGTCATCACAGGCAACAATGATAGGAAAAACAGTCAATACCTGAATAAATATACATAAAGTAAAATAACAAACAACCATAATACCACAACAAAGTAGAGATCTGAACAGGAAATACTTTTTCAATCTGCGCCCAACTTATCCTGCACCACAAAAATCTTGCAAAATAATATGAATTTTGTTTGTTGCTCTGGCATGAACACAATGCTGTTAACATATAAATTTCACCCAATCTCTCATGGACCAGCATTTCCTTTCATTTTCTGTATTATTTGTTGTTGTGCTAAAACCTTCCTGATGTCTAAGTCCATCTTCCTCATCATAGCGTTTTCTCAACCCTACGTCTACGTAGAAAACTGACAGTGGTCAGTAATGGATTGAACAGCAAAAATGATCACAGATCAATAATAATCTAATCTTCATCAGTTATGTTATCTGCTCAGTGGGAACAGCAGGGATCAGCAGTGTGATGATCGAGGAAGATTACACTTGTGTGATGGTCTGAGGAAGATCATATGGTTTTCACAGTTTGACAGACAACACTGGAGTACGTTAGCAGATAATGTGTCTGCACATGATCAAAAATGAGATAAAAGGTCTCACTCTCAGTTCTCTCTATGGACAGTGTTGTGAACAAACAAAGAGCTTAAGAAAGAAATGTAGCCCTTCCTAGTTTTCACCCCACATCCTAATTGCTGCGTGAAGCAGGCTTGCCTGCTGGAGTCAGATTGTTTTTTCATTTACTAGTACTACTACTAGTAGTAGTAGTTTTTGTTTAGCGTTCGAACAATAAAAGGACTGTGATTTTATAAACGCGGACACCTTTTGCAGACATAAGCACTTGATTTGCTCCGTGGTGGGTGGTCTTGAACCCATAATCTTCTTGCTGTGAGGCAACAGTGCGACCCACTAAGCCACCAGGAGCCCACCACCCAGAAAATACTATAATATTGTGGTGTCACAGGACACCAACTGACCAATCACATCTTTGGAGACTTCACCATGGTGGCCTAAAAAAATTGCTTCATGCTGGATGAAAGACTAGAAGCACAAATCAAGACTTGTTGAAAATCAAAATGCTCTGAACAATTGTCACTGTGAATCATACAAACTTATTACTGTAAGTCTCTGGGAAATAAAGATCTTCAAAGGGAGTATTGGGTTTACATGGTTAAACTTAATAAAACCAAATTCAAGTCAAGTCTTTAGGGAAAACTTATCAAACCTGTTTGGTGATAAACTTTCATTTATGACCAAGAAATGTTGCACTTTGTGTCATATTTGTTTTTTTATTTCTCATTCATGCGTTTCATTGTTGCTCCTTGTTTTTCCTGTCATGTCTTTAATTGAAAACTTAGCGGGTGAAATAATCGATGTCCTTTATACAAGTACTCGCTAGCTGGTGCTAGCGGTGCCAGTATTAGTGCAACAGTATTTGCCCCTAGCGTCACGTTAATGTGTAACGTGTTGTGAATGTGGTCGATTATCTTTGTTCTCGGTGGCTGTATCCCCGTCTATGATTGTGATTGGTTCGTCCTTTGTATGTTGTGATATGAAAACGCTGTCGGTAGGAATTCATTAGTGATGCTATTTCAGCATCACTCTCCTGCTGGCGTGGACTATAAAAAGTAGAATAAAAGACTGAATGATGCTGAATGATGAGAATGTGTAGGCGTGTGCCATTATTTTGCATCAATCACAATGCACAGATACTCACATGGATTATTTAGAGATCAGTAAATATTGTACATGTATGATATGATCACAGTGCCTCTGTAGTCTACGGTGCCGCAGCAAGTGGCCTCTGTGAACAATATGACTTTTCAAATGAGTTCACAAGCTGTTAAGGAAACAGGAAACAGTGTTTCCTCCACACATGAAAACTTCCTGTTACTGCTGACAGTGAACAATATTTGGCATTTATTTCTTAGAAAGTCCGTGTGAGTCCTGCACGTCTCTCACATCCAGATTATGGAGAAGCCAAAACTTAGCAATCAACATGTGGTGGCTTCGCCTGTACCAGTATGACATCATGACTTAGCATGACATTTATATTTGAACAGATTATATTTACAAGACTTTGTAGCAAAAGCTCCATCTAAATGTACATAACCCTTCCAGAATGTCTTCATGTTTAGTCTTCTCCATGACCGATTTACACACTTGCACAAAACCATGTTACGACAGAAACGTACATGTCGGTTGGTCAGTACCCTGATTTGTTCTTTCTCTAAAGGATTTTTTATTTGTGTTAATCAGCAGAAGAAGGAGTTGGCCATCATCAACAGGCGCATGAATATTCAGGAAGTAGGGGATGTTACAAACAATGCTGGATTATCAACGTTACGCTGTGATATGGAGAATTATTTTGCCTGTACAATCTATAAATGACTTTATAGATTTTATAAGCGTTACTAGATCCGGCAACCTGCAGAAGTCGCACCAATTCACCTACTGATCCATCCACGCTCCATCCTACACTCAATGAGAACCAGACCTCAAGATACTTGAAATCTTTAACTTGGGACATTGTCCACCTGAGCAATCAACCAGCTCAGATTCACAGGTGACCTTGACCCTGTGCAGGTTGGAGCTGACAGGTTGATGGAGCCAACAGAACTATACAGTCCGTACAAAGCAGCGATGAACGGTTGGCCTTTAGATTCTCATATCACAAACAGAATCATAGGAGGAAACTTGACCTTCTCCCAAGTGTAAGGACAAAGGTTAAAGAGAGGGGAGGAAAGGACAGGATGGCTCACAACAACCACTCTGGCACTCCATGTCCTGGCACAATATACAGCGTGAAAGAAACAGCCATAAACATTTCAGCGGTTATCCCATAAGAGTGAGGCCTCGACAAATTTCCGTTCATTCAGGAGTAATCATCTGCATTTGTGGGGGTCTGTTCTGAAATGCGAGTGTGGCTCCGTGTCGACTCCTCTTACTCAGATCTCTCTGTCTTATCAACCTCTATCACTCGCCGGATACTTCCGATGAACAGCAATGTAACGTCACAGCTCTCCTCAGCTCCGTGAATGTCTTGAGCTCCACAGAAAACGTAGTACATCTGCTGCCTTTTTATAGTGTCTGTGTGGTACTCAGTGGGGGATGCGGCTCTTGCCCGACCTACAGTTCTTGCCACTTCACTCCACTTGGGATGGCTGACGTATAGCTGATGTTCTTGGTAATGTATCGTTGGCATTGTTGGCTGGGAGCAAACGCGAATGGGTCTTTGGAGGATCTGGCCTTATCCTTTGTTCTGTGACTTATTTTCCGATTCTCAGCTCTCCTCAAGACTGACAGCCGGTTCTTGACTTCTGCCTGCAGCAGATTTATGCCTTCCTTCTCCTCCTCTGTGGCTTTCCTCCATTGTTTCTTCAGCTGCCTTCTCTCCTTGACCACTTGCTCTATTTCCCGCTGTCTCCTGGATTTTGTCAGGATAGTTGATGTTTTCTTCCTCTACTCTGCAGCTCCAAAGCGCTCAGCTGCATAGCTGTAGATCAGTGCTCCCATTCTCTCCAGTTTCTTCACTGCAGTTCCCCTCAGTTGTTCCAAGAGTTCATAAATATCTGTGTTGACTGCTTCCAACTCCTTTTTCTCACAGGATTTTGGTCACTTGACTAGCAGCTTTCACCCGTGGATCTTAGACTCGGATGCCGGCTGTGGTAGGCAAGGCTAATGGGGTGATTAAAAAGCCAAGAAAGGTAATTTAATCCAAGACGTTAGTCTTTTTCCAAAAACGAGTTGTCTTAAAATGAGTCTTATTATATTCATATCAATATGGTAATGTTTCCTTTGTGGATTGAGCATGGCAGGAGAAAGACAATTAAATATTTTGACATTTTCCTCTAAAAGTCCAAGGTCAAATAAAAACTGAGTGAAGAATAGACAGCGGGGAGCACGGGCATTGTTGACGCAAGCACATATCATGATGCCATGATGAAATTTTAATCCAAGCCAAGAAAAACTTACCAAAGCAATGATTCAACGGCAGTGTGTTCGTGACGTGCTAACTGTTGACTCTTTTAACAGTCATGTGACTGTGTTATCATTTTCTATAATATTTATTTATTTTTACGTTTCAAACTGCTTTATTTCCTAGTAACCTTAGTTCACCAAAGAATGTTTCTGTTGTTTGCTTTAACCTTCTACAATTGCTTGTTACGTATGCAAAATGGCTCCAACAGAGACACTGGATGACATTACCCCCAACTAATGGTCTCTCTCATTTTAGTTGACCCACGAGGAAGGCTACTCAAATGGAAGAGTCTGGATCATCATTACCCTGTAGGTTTACAACCTCTGTCCGCCCTTCATACAGCATCACATCTCAGGTGACAGCAGTCACACGAAGGCCTTCGTCCTCGAGTTCGCTGAGGGGTGAATATCTTATCCAAGTAAGTATTTGTGCTTCCAGGCACACACAATGATGCTAACGTTGGCCCTGGTATGTTACGGTGATAGAGTAGCCGTTCATGCTACATTTCAATAAAAACTTCTGGCCAATCGGTGGAGCTATCTTCATGGGTGGGTAGGACTTGTTATTTGTCTGCTCGCTGATACCTGTATCACGTTTACCCAGCATCGATGCTGCAGCATTTTGGGGTTCTTGCTGTTTTTTTTCAAGCAACTGACGGAACAACGTTTTCTTTCTCCACAGGAAAAGCAGTGGTTACAGTTTGGTTGGACTTGGGTGATGCATTCTGGGTATCCGTATGGTTTGTCTGTCTCCCTCTCTGGTCTGGTTTTGTCAGGACCACACTACAGAGTGGTTCCTCTCAGGTACCTGGACCAGTGTAACCAATGCTTTTTCAGTATCTCCATTGTCTGTGTAAAAAAAAAAAAAGAAAAACAAAGAAGGCACCACCCACTAAAACATGTGTGTTAGGTTAATCACTCCTACTGTTGCCCCTGACCAAGGCACTAGGAGGAAGATCTGGAGTTGGTCACTGGGAGCTGTTGTGTGTGTGTGTTTGCATGTGTATGTGTTGGCTGTCCACTGTTCCTCATTGAGGATGGGTTAAAGTGCAGAGAAACTATTTCCCTACAGGGATCAATAAAGCTTACTTCTTCTTTTTCTTCTGAAGCTTCAATTTGGGCACATTATCACATTATCTTCACCTCTGGCTTTAGTCTCTCACACATTTTTGGTTGTTTCTCCTGGCGTGCACGGTGTGGGCGTGGGCATCTCAAGAACACACCCTGGAATATAGGAACATCATACTTGATAACTGAATTTATGTATCTGGAGATGAACATCATTCTTTGTGTCAGTCTTATCATTCGATATAGGAATGGCTGCGGAGCTTCGTTATCATGCTGTTTAGCACGCATTCTTGGAGCTCTGTGCTGCTCATTTCTCCTGGATCGGACTGCAGGAAACATCAGCATTTTGTTCTCTGCAACTTGTTGAATCTGTTCATGTAAGCTTTCTGCAGCAGAGGAAGATTGCAGCACTCATGACTGTTGTTTATCTGAACCAGGTAAGGTACTTTAATTTTTTACCAAGCGTGTTCTGCACTGCGTCAAAGTCAGTGAGCAGTTTTCGTATGTCTCTGTATTATGTGCATCAAGTCTCTGTATTGTTGTCAACGCTGGCACGTGTGTGACCCCTTGATGCTGACTTATGTGTTTTGTGAACCTTAACAATAGCCAATGAAATTAAAGATGACCATACAGAAGCACTAATTTCACCCAGAGTCCTAGCTTTACAGAACAGTTTACCCTTGTATCTTTTGCCTTTTTCACACTGTTTATGTAAGCGGTGATCTATTCAAAACAGTTGTCCACAATGTCTGTACTGGGTTCTGTTGAGTCGAGTTCCTACGCGGGAGTGGAAACTCCACAAGCTTCATAATCTGTTAACTGAGTCTCTTCTTGTACCAGCTGAGTCTCTTCCTCTGGTATTCATATATTTTTAACACAAAAATCTGGGAGGACTTAGTTAAAACTCTTTATAACTGAATATAAACTGTGTCGCAAAATAGAATAAAAGACTGCATTACATTAAACCAAATAAAAAATGTGACACGTTTTCTGGGGGCGGGGGGGTCACAAGCATAAATATATGTCAAATATTCTAGTGAATCTCCATTCCTGTCATATTACACATGATACATTAACCCAAACACGCAGTTCAGCACAGACACGTTTTTCTGTCATTTGTCAACAGCAAAACTTATTATATCTATTTAACTCTTTTGCACCTAAAACATGGCAGCAAATACACCCATTCATTCATTCATTCATTCATTCACTCATTCATCCATTCATCCATTTTCCACTGCTTCCCTGAGTTTGGTTGTTAGAAAGCAACCTCGTCTGCCAGTCTACCGTTACTATTCCGAACAAGGGAAATGTAGAGCGGCATTTTCGGACTGTTCGTAAAAACTACGACACTGACTTCCCTCTGAGAAGCGAGATGAGAAAGAGAAAGGTAAAGGAACTAAAATACCAGTTGTCCAGACAGCAGTCCTTTTTTTTCTCACAGCTGACCACAAAAGCGAAGGCAGCCGCCGAAGCATCGCTCCGAGTGAGTCACTTCATCGTTAAGCACAAGAAGTCCTCCAAAGACGGAGAGATGGTAAAAGAGACATTCGTTGAAGCAGCTGACCCGTTGTTCAGAGACGTTAAAAACAAACCAGAAATATTATCTTCAATCAAAGCAGAAGTACAGTTACACGGTGCAGTGAAGACACGGCCGAGGATTTAATTCAAAAATTTGATTCAAAAAATGCATAGAGTTGTATTGTGCCATATGGGTTCATGCAGTTATGCGAGGTACACCAACATATATTGTACAAATAAAGAATAGTCAATATAGTTATGAATAAATATATCTTTTGCATTTTTATATTTGGTAGATCATTTTAACCTGGTCATTTTATAAGTAGCTCGCATGCTGAAAAAGTGTGTGCAATGTGCAGTGTGTGGTCTTGGAACTAAAGCCTCAGTCGATGAATCCTCAATTTTCTCATGTTGTGCAATGGGCAGCTGCAGACACGGCAGACAGCTAGAATGTGTGACAAAGATTCAAGAGTCCGTAGCTGTTTTGGCGGGATGCAATAGCCAATATAAGTGTGTTGGATTCAGGTATAAGCAGGTTGTGTCTTGTCCGTAGAATCTGAAACCTGGTCGTATTCGGTGCTCGGAGACGTTCGATTCCAGGCCAACTTCCAGTTTCAGTCTGGCACAGCTTTTGTCTTGGCTGTCGTAGATTCACGAGGAGTCTTCAAGCATTTCCCAAACCTAAAACACACAATACATACATACACACAGACATGTTAACACAGTTTAACACACTGTATATTTCACAATATTTACAGATGTGGATTTTATGGTGTGTAAACTGTGAAGACACTTGTGGAGACACAAGCACACAACAACAGCGTTCCCATGACTTCATGAGTCAAACGCTGCATACGAGCCTACTTGGAATTCAATCATTTGGACGCAGCAGCGATGATGAGGATCACAACACGTGAGAAAGGAAAAACAGAGCACAACAATGAGAAAATAAGATCAATACGGGGATTTAACTTCATTATGACAACGATTAAACTCTGACAAAATAATCCTGTCCATCAATAAGAACAGTCTACAAAATTGGAAAAAGTCGCTTCTGTTCCGTCGTAAAGGAAAATAAATGTGAGACTTGATTGAAAGGCTACAGGAAATAATTATATGTGATGTGCATTTTGCTTCTATGATCAGGAATGACGAAAAGCTACCTCATCTTTCTCTCACACACAAAAACGCACACACAGAGGTGTTTAGAACTCTATTTGTATCGCACCTTTCATGCGGGAAACGCAACTCAAAGTGTTTTACAGCAAAGAAATTACAAATATTATGAGCTTCACGTAAAAATGGAATAAAATGAACATTAAAGCATAACTGCATAGATATAAAAATTTAGAAATACATAAGATGAGTTAAAAAATGAAATAAAATAAAATAAAATCAAATCAAATAAAAATAAATAAATAAAATCAAATAAAATCAAATACAAAAACTAAGACAAAATAATTGTGGGATAGGTGAGCATAGGTGCACAGGCTTGAAGGTGCAGCAATTCTACAGAAAGGTTTAGGTTAAGACATATGTTTTAAGTTTACTTCTAAAAATGTGTAGTGAGCTAGCTTCCCTAATATGTTCCCAGAGATGTTTGTTTGTGTTTCGCCTGTGCTGTGTTGGGGTTGGGCAGATAGGGTTGATATATAGTTGACAGAACATAAATTAGGCCAGAAATTTCATTAAACAGTGTTGGATGTATGCCATAAGGTTTTTGTTCGAAACTAAATCTGGAGGAGGAATTCGTGTTCACAATTCGTGCCTGGCCTGTCACGGTTTACCAACCAACTGTAACCTGACCAAACAGTACTAGAGAGAACTGGAAATTCTTACAACAGGTCAGTTTCATGATAATCAATAAACTAAATTTACTTTGTAACACCAGAAATTCTTTATGCTTAAAGTGATTTAACTGCCATAATTCGTTCATCATTCTATATCATCACTGAAAATCCTCTGTTAGAATTCTTACTTAAAGACACCAACGATGCTGATTTATTAACTGACTTGTGTAACACACCCAAAACACACTCTCTCACTGGCTGAATGAATAACTGGTTCTTACACTGTTGAAGGGAAACTCTGCCCCCTACTGGTGTGGGATCATATTAGACTTTACTGTCCACATCTGACCAGCTGAGGCCAACATTAAACTCTGAGCCTGTGTCACAGAACTGAGCAGAGGAGGTTCGGACCCAAATGCACGACCAGAGACATGTTCTAGCAAACAAAGTTTATTTGCGAACAGAGAACAAAGAGCTGGACAGGAGGCAGGGGTCAGGCAGGCCGGGGTCGATTCCGGATATCAGTCCAAACCAGCGACGGTACAGGTGGGGCAGACGTGAAGCGGGTAGTCAGGCAGGCAGGATCATCCACGAGTAGAGCAGGCAGAAAAGGCGACGGTACCAATAGGGAACAGGAAACAGGTCAAAAACTGGTCAGGAAAACGCTGGTATGTAACTCTCACAGGGATAGAAGACAAACTGGCAACAAGGACAGGGGAACACGAGACACAGGTGAAACACAGCAGACATGACACAGGAAGAGGAGGTCAAAGTAAAACAGGAAGTGACAAGACGAACACAAAACTCTAACGTGAGGGAGCCGTCGTGACAGCCTGAGTGTGAACTGTGTGTTGTTTGAGTCGATTCTAACTTATTTTTAGTCCAATATCTCAAAGGTCTTTACGGGTCTCAGCAGCTTTTGTCAGTGGAGGGGTGGGGGCGGGGTATTCCTGTTTAGGGGCTGTATCTCCTTGTCCTTGAGCTGTATGTGATCCGGTTCTATCAGTGTGCGAGTTCCTCTGGGATTCTTTGGTATATTTAAGCCTCTATTGTTCCAGAAAGGATCAGATTATTTTATCTGACTGTAAACATGAAATTAATTCATCCAAGACGATCAGCCTCAAACCCTGAGACGTCTGACATCTGTTCATCCTGTAAAGCCCAAAGCCAATTTTATCACTTTATCTAATGCCATGAACGTGTACAAATGCGCCCAAAACCGTAACATCTGGAACTCATATGAAAAACATAAAAAAACAAAAATGTAACAACAGGAACAACAACAATAATGATTTTCTTGGGAATTTGAATGTGACCGCCCATGGTACATCATGAGTTATGTCTTGAAATCGACTCCCACACCCTGGCCAACTCGGTTTCCACAAAAAAGACACCCTGCTGCAGAACAGTTCCAGATGTTTCCACTTTGCCGAACACGCCAAAACAAGCCTTTATTTCCTTCCAACCAATCTGGAAAAACATGAAACACGTTGTCGTTCTTTGACATTTCTGTCATTTTCCCTAATTTTTCTCGGGGCTGATCACCTTGGCTTCGACATGATAAACCGCGGAGAAAGCTTACAGGCGTTGACCCTGAGAGGAAGATCCCCTGGAACAGGGGTGGGCAATTATTTCTCCCAGGGGGCCACATGAGAAGCACGGAATGTTGCTGGGGGCCAAACAAATTTCGTCACCCCATAACTGTGAATTCAAAACTAGACTAGTTTACAGAAAATGAACTGTGCTTTTACCATTGTTCTTTAGCATTTATTATATTAAAAATCACTCCATATAGTATATTAATACGAACATTAAATGATGTGGGAGACTTTGAAAATATGACACAGGTAATCCAAAACTGAACAACATCATGATGCTCTCCTGGATTAAACCCATCCTGTATTCCTGTTTTATCTTTGACAACATACCTCAAGAAAAACAATCCTAATCGGTACACCACACCCCCCCCACCACACACACACACACACACACACACACACACTACAGTTCACAAACGAGAACGTGAGTTTGTTTTGATATCACCGTGGATTGTCACCTCCACATCCGGACAGATTTCTGTGTTTCTCTGCGTGTTTTATCTCAACTTGTCGTCTTTTAACGGAGCCTCGTGTTCGTTACAAACTAAGCAAACAGTTTTACGGTTAATACGGCGCAGACGGTGACGTTTTAAACACAACCGGCATCAATCTAAGGCTTTTTAGTGCTCAACATCAACATCAACATCAACAACATGCTACGGACGTACGTACCTTACGTACATACACAGAAAAGGCACATTCTAAATAAAAGTATTGTCGTCTTAATCCACGTGTGAGGTAAACTTACTCAAGTTTTATTTTCTAATTTACGATTAACCTTACGCGGGCCGTTCAGGGACAGGCAAAGGGCCGGATGTGGCCCGAGGGCCGTACTTTGGCCGCACACGGTCCGCTTGGGCCCAAATCCAGCCTGTCGGAGTGTGAACTGTGGGCCAGCAATGAAAGGTGGATCGACCTCTGGCCATGAAGACTGGGATTGAGAACAGCCTCCGATCCTCACTGAATTGAGCCCACTGTTGCTTGTGCTCCTTTTTTTGCTGTTGTTTGAGTCGAGTCTAACTTATTTTTAGTCCAATATCTCAAAGGTCTTTACGGGTCTCAGCAGCTTTTGTCAGTGGAGGGGTGGGGGCGGGGTATCCCCATTTAGGGGCTGTAGCTCCGTGTCCTTGAGCTGTACGTTCTATCAGTGTGCGAGTTCCTCTGGGATTCTTTGGTATATTTAAGCCTCTATTGTTCCAGAAAGGATCAGATTATTTTATCTGACTGTAAACATGAAATTCAGCTTCAAACCCTGACATCCGTTCATCCTGCACAGCCCAAAGCCAATTTTATCACTGTACTTCAATTTATTTCATGCCACAAACTTGTACTTTACCAGTAATGTTATATATATATATATATATGTTATCTTGTTTTCTTTTAGAAGGACAGACAGACAGACAAATAGATAGATAGATAGATAGATAGATAGATAGATAGATAGATAGATAGATAGATAGATAGATAGATACTCTAATTAGTATAAGTACTGTCTAAACTGTACTTTTACTTTTCACCACTGCTGTTTTATGTCGCTGCTGTGTAAGTTAAGAACAGTGTAACACCGCCATCCAGAGGTGAAGGGTGTCGACAAATTAAATATGAAGGGGCAGGAGGAGCTCCTCACCACGTCCAAAACTCCATGGGTATCATGAACAAGGTTCAAGCGCTGAGACTGAACCGCAGTGTCCTGTGATGTGACCTCACTGTTCACATGCCACACAATCTTGGAGAGAGTGGAAACTAAAAGAATAGACCTACAATAGGACAATACCCTGAATAATAGAACCAACTGTAGCCCGGACCAGATTTGTGACCTGCTGGACCTCTGCCTGAACACTACCTTTTTTCAGCATAACAACAAATTCTACAGACGGAAGCATGGCTGTGCCAGAGGGTCACCAGTATCTCCCATCGTGGCCAACCGTTCCATGGAAGAAGTGGGAAACAAAGCCCTGAGATCCTTCAGAGGAACAGCGCCGAGCCACTGGTTCAGATATGTGCACGTCACATGGTTTAAAATCAAATCCCAGGAAGAACAGGCCCTCAGAACACATCAACACAGTAGATTTCATCCTCAATTTCACACGGGAGGACGTCAAAAACAACAGCCTGGCCTTTTTACTATATTCCAACAGGTGCCCAGGCCCAAGAGAAGGATCACAGACACCTGAAAGAGGCACTCAAAGCCTGTGGATAGCCCAAATGGACCTTTGTGAAGAAAAGAGGGACAAACAAAACAACACGGTCATTCCATATGTGTTTGGAGTACCCGAGCAACACACTGAGACAGAAACTGGTCCCCCCAGATGACTGCACACCCTAACACAAGAAAAGAAATTTAGTGTGTGAAATCTATTGAAGTGAATGTGACTGTAAATCAATACAAAAACAAAACAATAGTAGAGAAAATCCGTGTTATTGAGAACTATTCAAAACAGAATCACCACTAGATGGCGCTGTTACATTGTTGTTGACGTCCTATCTTTTTTATCTTTATCTTTAATATAAAATACGAGCTATCAGTCATACCAGTTCAATAACTTAAAGAACAAAATTGACATGGAATAATGCCAGAAAGTAAATTTAAAAACAAAAATAAGTATATAAGTGACAGACTTCTCTGAATAACAATGACAGATGACACAGCTCATATAAATAGAGAGTAAATGTTATCAGCAGAGACGCATTACTTATTCGTTACAAATTTAAGACTCAAAATAAAAAGCAATTTCAATTAAAAATTAAGGTGTTGAGTTAAAGCATTTATTGCTTTATGAATATGAAATTTCCCCAATAAAGTAAAGAGGTTAACAATGGTACATAATTTCTCATCCTTACATTCAAAGTGATTAATGATATTTTTCCTTCCAATGGTGATCCGATGTGTTGTTTGAGTGAATGTTATCTCAAGCTCTCTCCAGAATGTAACACAGCATGGACAGCCATAAAAAGTTGAGTAAAACTTCTTGTTCAGTCATACAAAAAGTGCATTTGTTATCAATGAACATGAATTTTGAGAGATACAGGTGTGCTGGATATATTTTATGCAATATTTTCATGTGTAGTTATCTGACTTTGTTTGTAATGTAAAATCTTATATCAGTGAAAGAAAAAATCCATGCGGTGTTATTTTCTCTAGATTTAGTTAACATTTTCTAATATGCCTATTTGTGCATTTGCTGCTTGTAATGTCAATACTACTACATCAAGAGTGCACGTGAGTGTGTGATCACCATGTCGTTTGAAGCTTTTCATTCATTCCAACATACCATTGGGCATAGATTTGACAACTAAACTGTACTCTTTAAAGGATTCATAGTTAAGTCATTGACCATTACAATCAAATAAATCCTTTAACAAGATGACTTTTCTACCCTTCCCCTTGTGTTCCATATAACCGACTTGTGTGGAGAGAGGTTCTGAGAGTAACAGAGTTTCCAAGCCAAAAGGGCTTGTTGAAAGAATTTGGACTGTTTTAATGGCAACTTTGCAATGTTGTAACATTTCAATAAAAATTGAAGACCTCCTACAATTTTCAGTGGATGTGGTGGATGTTGATGTGGAATGAATACCATAATGAGTCTGCTGCTCTGAAACTTTCTCTTAACCGTTTCACTCTAAAGATGTAATCGAAGTCCAGAAGTTCAAAGCCGCCTTCATCCTTAGATCCAGAGAGCATTGCTTTCTTCAGATGATGGCGCTTATTTTTCAAAACAAAATTGGTGAATATGTTTTTTATGTCTGTTCACGTTGAATCTTGAACACTGACGGACAGGGCAGGGCAAACAAATTTAGAAACCCCTTCTGCCTTAGTTGAAAAAAAATTCTTCCTAAGATTGAAAAATCTCTTTGAAGCCATAAGTTCAATATTGTTTTAGTCCTCTTCAATCAAGAGAAAAAAATAAGCTGTTGACACGCCATAAAGTTCTTACAGATCTGGATACCTAAATATTTGACACATTCTTTATTAATTTCAACATCACCACCGTGGGCGGACTTTCAGTGACGTATGAGGAAGCGTTACGACGGCTCCTGCACTTCGGGGAGCCTCCCCCGAGTTGAGCAATATCGCAAAGAAAGGGGTAAAAATATACCAACAGGCTACGTCCTCTGCTACAACAACCTATTCCTCAATACTAATGAATGCTCATACGAATAACGCACAATTTTTGTTTGACAAAGTTGCGCAGCTGCCGAGTTTTGCAGCTTCTGCCCTCAGTACAGAATTTCATTGACGGCCACCGACTTTGGGCCTCTCTCTCTCTGGGGGAGGTGACGCACAGACGTGATGACGCCACCGTCGGTCTTTGCTCCAGCGTGTTTTTTTGCCTCCTCCACTTTTCCTTCAGTCGCGGATCCCTGCGGATGTGCCGCTGTCTCACCGTGTTTGTTTTGGAGAATATTCCGGAATATTCTGATGGATTTTGGTTTTGCTGCAGCAGTTTTCTGACGCCGGAAGTATGCCGTCTCGTTCCCAGACGTGAACGCGCTGACAGGTGAAGCAATTAGATGATTAAATGGTAAAAATTGTTGGTAAAGCTTCGTCTGTTGGAGTTTGTTTGGTCTCGCAAAGTCTCGCGAGAGGATTCGATCAAAAACTATCGTTAAATCGACTAGTATTCACTGTTTATCAATACATTTTCATTTACTTTTATGGTCACTTGCATTTAAATGTCATAGGTCTTATTTTTAATCAATATGTTACATTTTAATAAAGCTGCTTTGTGCATTACTCGGGTAACTAGGCAAAGTGGAGTAAAGTAAAGTAATTTTCTAAAGCAAAGAGTTTTGCTTTTCATGCAGTCATGATCTGACAAGCTCTATAGCACATTTGTATTTTTAAAATGCATTTGTCAAAAAGCTGCTTTGTAAGGAAATCCTTAAACAGATCAACAAACCTTGTCTTGTGAAAATCTGGACATTTCTGAGAAGATACAGGAAAAAAGGACCGAAGGAAAATCTGTTCCACAATTATCGCTGTCCGCCATGTTTTTCCTGTTTCATGGGACACTTTTCATTTTATAAATATTTTTTCAGTTTTTCACGTATGCACTAAAATGTTCATTTTCACAATCAAATATATTTTCTATTAAAAAAGAATCCACTTTTAGCTTCATTGGAACTTTTGCAATCATTTTCCAGTCTTCATTGTCCTCCGATCTGATTCTCGTTACAGTTTAAAAAAATGTTTTTTTTCCATGTTTTTTTTTTTACTTTTGTTATTTGTATTTTATTAGATTATGGGAGCTTTGATTTCTTTTTCTCCATATTTTTTAGATTCAGCATAGGTTTGACAGTTATGCCCACATTTGTGTTACAAAAGATTTGTCGTATTTATTTTATTAAATATTTAGAACATTTATTTTATTTTTATTTGAGAATTGTTGAAATGTAGATAAAAAACTGATTTTCAGTGAAACCTTTTATGTTGAGGCGTAAGCAGAGAATCACTGCTCCCAGTTTTGGTGTCAAACAGGTTGAAACAGGATCTGCTGCATTTCACAACAAGTTGGTCCTTTCCTCTTACACAGACACACACACATTATCACTGGTGGTAAATCTCGTTTTACTCCAATGGATCATGAAGGCTGAGAATACAAGGTTACATCTGAATGTGAAGAAACAAAACCATTGCTCAGTGTGTTGCTCATATTGACAGTGCGGCTCATGTTGAGTATTTGTCCCTTAAAGGAAAGTTAGCTCATGTAACACTAAATGTTAGCTTGACATTTCTGATAATAGGTTACTGCTGAAAGTTGGAATAACCAGGTTAGTGCAAAGCAGGGAAACTCTGATTAACAATGACAATGTCAGGTGTGTCATCTGAAATCTATTTGAATATATTAGATTGTTGAAATTGGCGTGTTTTTTTTATGGTAGCTAGTTATATTGACGTCCAAACCCGGAACTTGGCCTGAACATTCAGCTCAGCGGCTTATGCTGATTGCCCGCTGATAGTGGCTTCGACTTCACTTTATTGTTATGGTTGTCCGTGTTTCTCACGTTCAGTGTGATGGAAGGTCTCTATGCGAACACCATGGCTTTATCGTCCAACCTGGCAGTATTTTGAAAGAATCTACACCAACACAATGAAATGTATCTTCTGTCACACCAAAGCAGGGAAATATCCAAGTAAACAAGCCGACACACAGCTGTTAAGCATAGTAGAGAGTTATGCTTTAGCACTTAACAGTTGTGTTGCTGTTTGTTATCATGTTTACTACCAAAGCGGTACTGGACTTATAAAGGCTGTCTTGTGTTTGTTGTTATTATACAGTGACATTCGGTTGTGTTAATATGTAGGAGTAAAATGTACATAGATTCACAGTTTCATTGTGGGCTTGGAGAATGTAGAGCTGCTCGTGTACACAGCAGCCATTTAGTATATGGGCCAAGGATTCAAGAGTCTCTGGCTGTTTGTGGTGGATGCAGTAAGGAGTATAACATGCTTTGTCCTTAGAGTAAAGGGACTACATGCACACTTGCACACACCGACAGCTGAGGTAATCACATTTGGCACCACTTGCTTGTTAGGATAGACTAGGAGTTGCTCAGGGACCCTTCAGCGTACGAGCGGGTGCTTGAGCCAGCAACCTTCCGATCTTTCAGGTTAATTATTTTCCCATGATTTTTCTGTTCATAGCTTGGGCTGAATCAGCTCGTTCATGTTTGTCTCTGTTTTGTCGACAGGTTCGTCCTCTGTCATCTCCGCCCCATTCCTTTGAAGTCGGGGACGAGGTGCGAAGTGTCTCCCCCCCTCCTCACACCTCAGAGCCTGTATAGACACCGATTCCTATCTCGTAAACGAAGTGTGACAACGTAAACGGAGCCAGAAAGACAGCAAATCAAGATCACCAAAACAGGAAAACATCAAGCTGCTAATTCCTTCGTCCTAAAACATGGGTAACCAGCTGACAGAAATGGCCCCCAACACACCATTCCTGCCAGGCTTCCAATCCGTACACATGGTGGTGATTGGCCTGGACTCCGCTGGGAAAACGTCGCTCCTCTACAGGCTCAAACTGCGAGAGTTTGTGGAGACGATCCCCACCAAAGGCTTCAACATGGAGCGCATCAAAGTGTCGATGGGACCGTCCAGAAACAGCAGCACCAACTTCCAGGTCTGGGATGTGGGCGGCCAGGAGAAACTCAGGCCACTGTGGAAGTCGTACACGCGGAGGACAGATGGGCTGGTGTTTGTGGTGGACTCCGCTGAGGCTGAACGCCTGGAGGAGGCCAGGGTGGAGCTGCACCGCATTGCCAGGTCTGCCGAGAACCAGGGTGTCCCGGTCCTGGTTTTGGCCAACAAGCAGGACCTGGAGGGAGCTGTTTCTGTGTCAGAGGTAAAAATATGATGCCCTGTAGGACGATAATTTCACGTTTAAAAAAAGTCTTAATGGTTTGCTGACAATTCTCAGGTCTAGATAAAACAAATAAAGGTCTGTGACAGGAAAAATTCAATTTGGTTTCGTGCTTTGGTTTTATGAAATTCCAGAATTTTTGTAACACAGTTTTGTAAATTTTCAACTGATAAAGGAGAAAAATTTAACCAACGAATTGTCTAAATTAATATATCAATAAGTTTTTAAGCTAAAGCTTCAAAATGAATGTTACTGTCAACAGAGAGAAGGAGGTGAAAATTTCCCAAAAAAACTAGAAAATTCTTGAATCTAGAAAACTGAAAAAAATAAGTTAGTGTCTTGGTGTTTTTTAATAAAAAAGACCTGGAAAATCAATTCTTTATCAAGGTTTCAGTGTTGTTAGAGGATGACTCTGTAGATCTACGGTATGTCAGCCATTGTTTAGTTACAGTGTCACTCTCTTTTTGATTACAGGTGGAGAAAGTGTTGGCGCTGCATGAGCTTAGCCCATCGACGCCGATCCACACACAGGGCTGCTCTGCCATGGATGGACACGGACTGCAGTGTGGCCTTGAGAAACTGTACGACATGATTCTGAAGAGGAAGAAGATGCTGAGACAGAGCAAGAAGAAGAGATGAAGGATACCATCCAGCTGCTGCTGCTGCTGCTGCTTTCTTACTGGAAGTAAGACTGCAAGACTTGAATGGGAAAAACCAAAGGAAATCTGATATTCTCATTGCTCCATATTCAGGAGGAGGGCGGAGACTTGGAAAAACTGTGCTAAGGCAAACAATGGGCTGTGGAGAACTTTTTTGTGACGTGGACTCTCACTGTAGTACCAACAGAAACCCGATGTAAGTTTCTGTCGCATGATGTTCACCTGCTTTGGAATATGAAGACCCTTTTGTTGATCAAAAGAAGAAGAGTATTGTAGTCGTAGACGGTTAGAAATGATGCAACGTTCTTTTGGGTGTGGGCTGGAGTCACGATAAAGGGAATGTTTACAGAACACTGAGGTCACCTGTTTTTCACCCAAAGATGTTAGCTCATCATGGTGCGTTTGAGGGTTCCCTAAATTTTTGTCAGTTTGTAATGTGGGGAATCGTTTTAACTCTGTGCACATTTTGTTTTGTAAAACAGTACATATATAAATTATTGAGCAACTTTGGCAGATATTGGTGGACTGATTTTTTTTTTTTTTTTAAGGAAGTTTACTGTAACATTATCATTGGTTTTGCCACAAAAGAAGCAGGGGGAAACTGCTAGCCAAGCTGCATCTAAGAGACAATACAGCCTCCGGGAAGGCATTGGTGAGATTGCCTTAAAATAATATAACCAATGATATTTCCAGGAATTTTTGCAACAATGATAAATATCACAATATCTGAAGACATTTATGTGACAATGATATTCAAAATGATATGAACAATATAATATTAAAAAATATTTATTAATGATTTTACAACTTTGCAAAAATATACAACATAACTACAAAACATAAAGGCAGGCACACAGCGTTTCCCTTCATAGTAGAAAAAAATGCTTCAGGAGCAGTTTTTCCAGATCTACGTCACCTCACAGAAGATAAACATGAGGAGCAGCAGGCCCTTGCGTGAAAAGAGATTTTCAGTCCGAAAGCAGTGTGTTGGCTATGTGATTGGAGGAGGAGGCCTCCGTCCTCAGGTAGGAAAGGTGAAGGCGATCGCAGCTTCCCCCCTGCTTAACACCGACAGGAGGCTGCGGTCATTCTTGGGTTTAGTAGGCTGGCATCGTAGACTCTTTCCCAAATTTTCAAGATCAAAATCTGCTGTACTAACTGACACCACTCGCAAAGCCAGCCCAGTGAAGGTTAAGTGGAGCCAAGGAAGTTTGAATGCTTTCAAAGACGTGAAAGACTGTCTGTGTCAAGGACCTGTTCCAGACCGAACGTGTGCAATACATCAACCGAAAACTCTTCCCAAGTGAAACAAGGCACTGAACAATCGACAAAAGATCTAGCTATTAAATTAAACCTTAAAATATTGCTCCACTGATAAGGAGCTTGTGCTTGAAACTGATCAGAAGTGAGATGTATAAAAGTGTATAAATGGTTGGGTGGAGGGATGTAAGACATGTTGATAATAATAACATTTATAAAAATAGTATAAACAATAATAATAATATGTGAAAGTAGGCACCATGTAGATGAAATCTCCTCACGTCGCCTGGACTCTGGCCTCTGGATTGCATCGGACTGGATTGCATCGGAGAAGTCGACGTCGATGCCTCAGACACGTGCCCCAGCAATGCACAAAAATTTCAACAAAAGTGAGCGATCCAGGTTCAAACCTAGAACCAAAACTAGAACATTTAAACACAAACTGATAAAACACTGAACAAAATAGAACTACAAACAGATGGTTGATAGTTCAAACAAACAGCCAAACAAAGAACACTGAACAAGAAAATGTAAAGTACAGATGTATTTTTGACACGACGTCATCAGCAGTGAGGCCTCCCTCCAACTCTACAGTAAGAGAAAAATAAGGAAAAGGGGGCGGGACACAATTAATGTCAATCTTATCAGACAGGGGAGTTTTTTTTTTTTAAATTACCAGACAAAAACCAAATCACTGAAAGAACAACACAGGAAACACAGGAAGAGTGAACACAGGCCACATCAGTGTATGTGTGTGTGTTTGTGTGTGTGTGTGTGTGAATGGAGAGAAAAGAAACGGATATTATAATAATAATAATTACAGCAAAGTTCCAAAGTGGCACAGTGCTGTTGTTACTGGCAGGAAAATATGGTGAGGACTCTACATTAACTATATTAATAACATAATAATAACACTGTGACTAACAATAACAATGTAAACAGTAATAACAACAATATGTGAAAGTATGTATATGTACGCATTTAGGCAGGTGTATATATGAAGAAAGATGTGAGTCAGGGAAGTTAACAGGAAGAGTCTGGGAATCTCCTCACTTCTCTGGAACACCTGCTTGGGGGTCAGAAGGATTCAGATGAACCCCTTGGGAGCTGTGGACACTTCCAGCGGGGTGAGCTGCTTCCCTCACCTCTACAGTTAGAGAAGGGACAACAAGGAAAAGGGAGCGGGACACAATTAAAGCAAATCTTGTAAGCCAGGAAAGTTTTTTTGTTTTTTTTATTGCCAGACAAAAGCCCAATCACTGAAAGAACAACACAGGAAAAGGAAACTTACCAAAAGCAATATGTGACGAGTATGAAGACATTCACTCCGCTGTCCGTTGTCTCTCACTCCTGCTTCACCTCTTCTTGATTCCATGAGTGTAGAAAATCTCTTCAAACACTTGAAATATGTTCCCAGTAGAACTGAAGGTGGTCTAACGGAGAGGTTATTCCAACACTCCTCATGGATCGTTGGTGGTCTTGGTGGGATCCTGGACCTGGGCTGGAAGATTTTTACAGGTTTGGACAAGCATTGTGTCTTTAGGGAGACAAAAAGTCACCTCTTCTTTAATTATCTTTGTCTCTGTCATATGGAGAAGAATGTGTGAATGCTGCAGATACCCTCGGCTGACTCTGTGTCTCAAATCAGCCGCTGCTTGGCTCGCCGTCTGCCGAGAGTTTGGACTCTGAGGGTTTTTTCCCGTTAGTTTATGGTGTCACTTTGTCCTATATGTTGCAAATGAATGTTGTTTGTTGGAGATCTGAAGGAGGTCTGATCTGAATTTTTGTAACCAAACCATTGTAATTCAGAGGTGAGACAGACTCACCTCTGCGATTCCATCGTGACGTGACAAATTTTTTATCGTGTAAAAAAATATTCTGGTAATAACGTGGGGACCCAGCGCTATATTCAGGTAAATAAACAAGAATAAACATAAACTAATTCAAGAGTTTTTGGAGAGAGTTTACAAAAGATGTTTTACTCTTTAGAAAAATTCATTAATTATGAGTGACTAAGATGATTTTACTACATCCTCAGATTTTAAACTTTTAAGGCGGAACCACAGAGAAATGTGTGTATTTCCACGTCAAACCATCAAGCAGTGCTGTATCCTGCTGTGGAAGTATGCAGGGATGGGCAATATTTCTGATAATTGTATTTCAAACACAAAATACTGTTTTGTATTTGACTGTCTTGAAAACATCCAGATGTCATTGGTATCAAAATACTTTTGGTTTCTCTAATAATCATAATGCTGACAAATACAGCCGTAGAGCTGTGTACATATACCATACTAGAAACATATATGAACTACGCGCAACTTAGGTGAGTTTGGAGTACCTGAATTGACCATAGGTATGAATGGTAGTGTGATTGAGTTGTCTCAGTGTGTCAACCCTGCAGTAGACTGGCAACCTGTCAAGGGTGTACCCTTCCTTTGACCCTATGACCTCTGGGATAGGGAAGAAGTTGTCCCTGTACCATCGTCCCAAGGGCAAAAGTTTACTAAAAAAAAGTGTGACTGGGATGAGTACATCCTAGAGTGTTTTCACCTCTCAGACATATCTTTTGCCAAATGTTCCTGATGGCAGGGAGCTGGGAACCAGTAATGCTCTTAGCATTTTTCCCTGCCCTTTGCTGGGCCCTCTGGTCAGAGATTGTGCAGTTAGCATGGGTGCTCTCCGTTGCGTAGAGGTAGAAGTTAAGCCGAATCTGAGGAAAGCGGTTTCTCCTCAATAGAGACTCAAAGTAGAAACACTGCTGTGGTCTCCTGATCATGATGAACGTGAGGGCCCAGGAGAGGTAATCAGAGATCTGTATACCCAGAAATTTAAAGTCATTCTAGCATGTCAGAGCAGACGTCTTGGGTACTGGAAAAATGGCTGTCATCTTGAGGCATGACGGGAATGGGAAGTTGAATATGTCAGTGAAGACCTCAGCCAGCGGATCCACACACACTATGAGCACATGTCTAGAAATGCCGTCAGGACCAGCAGCCTTTCATGCTTCCGTTCTGCTGAGTTCTGCACACATATCCGTGATGGAGACTAAGAGGGGCTGATTGTCCAGGGACGGTTCAAATTTGATGGACGTGGTTTGGTTATAATGAGCATAGAAGTGGTTGAGTTTGTTGGGGAAGGAAGCATCACTGGAGGGGTGTGTTGTCTGTGATACTTTGGATGCCTCTACATAAAACGTGGGTAAAACTTGTGAAAGTCCTCCTCGAGCACGTTGTTCTAGTTTTGTAGTTTTATAGTTTCCCAGTTGAGTTTGGCTTTCTGTACGCCCCGTCTCCGGTTAGTGTGCGTGACATCGTGACGATATGTTGACGTAGTCTGGGAGGGAGTGAATATGTCAATGAGTAGGTTTACATGCAACGTTGTCATCCAGCTACACTCAAGGATCAAATTGGCCAAAGTGCTGGATAATGCCGTGTGTCTCTGCATGAGCCAGAGAAGAATGGAGCCATTGTGATGTGCTTCGTTACAGTTGGTTGCAATCAGACGTCTTATTTCCAGTTGACCTTTTGCATCACATACCAAAGGAAACCAAACAACTAGTGGCCCATCTGTCGGCAGATTTTGAGATTAAAGCATTCGCATTCTCTAGACTTGACTTTTGGTACAAATGAGACACACACTACCTGTGGAGTTTACGGTGACAGGAGACGACGCTGTGCGCTCCCGCGGCGTTCCAACTAACAAACGGATTTGAAAGTAAGTCTTCCCTTGCACAGGCAAGTGTTTTAAATGAATAAATACTTTAAATGAATCCACTCCTGTGACCACATGTGGAAACTCCATGAGACGTTATACCGTAAGATGCTGCGTTTTAAAGTAGGACGTGAGTTAAATACAGAAATGTAGCCTGAAATGAAACATACACACCTCATAAAATTGTTTAGGATAGTTTGTTATTGGTTATTTTGTTATTTTCACGCTGGTCTTTATTCCATTCACTCTTCTCGTGCTCTCTTAACTATTACAAGTCACAGCTTCAAGTGTGCCACGAACCAACTACAAATCTATGAAATTTTACCCTAGAAGAAGCTCTGCGCTGTCACACGCCCGTCGTACCCGAAGCACCACATTCCACTTCGATGAAGCGTTAGCCCTTCAGCATTTATTCATCCATCTGTGTATTTTAGGACATTTAACTCCTTAAGCTGAGACAACATAAAGTTTGTTTCTACGTCTGTCCAGAAATGTGTTGTCTACTTCCCATCGCCGGCCATGATGGGATATATCGTCCACTGTATCTGACTGTGTGGCCGTCATGTAAACCTACTCCCTGTCTGAGGTGGCCTTGATGACACACATGCGCCGGTCTTTGTGCTGGAGGTGCTGCTGCAGTGTGGGAAGGGTCTTGTGGGCTCTCTCTGCCTTAATTGCCCTCATTGTTGGTTTGTCACATCCTAAGACTGGGGTGCATTTGGGTCGTAACAACAATGAGATGTGAACAGACTGGCCCAGATGGGGGAGGGGCGTCGCTTTGTAAGCCCAAGTAATGTTTCCATGTGTACATATGGTCAGACAGATTTATATTGTATGCTTGCCCCAAATGTATTTACAGAATACAAAATACCGTAATTTAATATATTTTAGGCATTGTATTTTGTGTTCAAATATATTAATTAATATATTAAAATATATTAAGTATTTATCCCTGGTTGCTCTTTGGGCTGAAATATGTATTGATTTTTATTATAAATGTATATTTTTTTTAATAAATAATTTCTGCTATGTGTAATAGGGCTCCCATAAATTTCTACTACAGAGGTGAAGAAATGCTATTTTCTCTCCCCATTGCGCTCCATGATGATGCAATCGTAGACGATCTACCCAGCTCAGTGGACATATGTGCTGGGTTAGCCAACAGCAGCAGCAAAGTGTTGAGGAAATGCAGATAGAGACGGAAAATGCAAGTGGCGAAGCTGAAGTTTTGGTCTGTATATAAGACAGCAATCATGTATTGACGTGTTGCGATGCAGACTGAGCTCAAAGTAGAATTTGTGACAAGACCAATCAACCCTGATCATGTGATCACCCCTACGCCCAAGGCGATGTAATCTCAGTATCATATAGCCTGGTGCGATAGCAAATTCGTAGCAGATCAACATATTTCAGAAGCACGGTGAATGTGTGGCTTATTCTGTGCTCCTGATCCCGTCCCCGGTTGGTTCTTTATGTCCTGGACATCCATCCAAACCGTTGGTATTTTTAGACGTGGGTGGATGTTAGCTGCGGGCAGACAAACAAAGTGAGAACGTCATGCACTGCTGGTGCACTGACATTAAAGCTGCACGCTGCCTTTCTTTGGTTTGTTTCAAAAGCTCCTCATGTGGGTCTGTCACAGGTCCAGAACCCGACCAGAATGCCCACGTTTGGTTTCCAGCACGACGAGCTTCAGTCTGTGAATCCACTGAACCATCAGGCTCAGATTTAAATTGAAAGCAGCTGGACGATCACAGGCTGGTCAACTGCTGAAACGTTTTCAGGGATACCAGTTAATATATCTGGGTGCATACTCAGGAATTGGTTATGATTTGGTATTTATCATGCACAGCTTAGTCAGTTATTACTAACTGAGCACAGTTGGTCGAATATCCAGCACTCACAAAGCTCAAACCCTAATTGGTGTACGAAAACATGTTACTGCATTTCAAACAAGAAGCACACATATAAATCTACAGCCAAACATATGTACTAAATCTAAAACCTAACTGTTCTTCCTTCAATGATGTCATTACGGGAAATCCGGCAACTGCAGTATATGGTTAATACTGATGACAGCAAAGCCACAGAGACCCGTCGGACCTCAGGTACGATTTGAACAGATGCTGTCACAGGAAGGGTGGTGGTATGCATTTACTCGCATAGTCTCATAGTTTACTTGTACAGTTCTAGAGTTTACTCGTATAGTCCTATAGCTTACTTGTTCAGTCCTATAGTTTACTCATATAGTCTCATAGTTTACTTGTACAGTTCCAGAGTTGACTCGTACAGTCTCATAGTTTACTTGTGCAAATCTATAGTTACTCATATAGTCCTGTAGCTTACTCGTACAGTCCTATAGTTTACTCGTATAGCCTCATAGTTTACTTGTACAGTTCTAGGGTTTACACGTATAGACTCATAGTTTACTTGTACAGTTGTATAATTTACTCGTATAGTCCCATAGTTCGATAGGATACTCATATAAACTTCTTGTTTAGTCCTAGAACATAACCCATTCTGTCCTATAATAAAAGATGATAATATCTGCGGACATCCCTAGGCTGACCAGGTCTCTTTTTGATACCTTAACCACTGTGTGTTTATGTGTCAATTTGTATGTTTACATGTAAAATGTACGCGGTGCACTATGCTGTGCTGTGCTGTGAAAGTATTCTGGAGCCTTGAGCAGTAAAATATGAAGCGTGACAGGCGAGTCAATGCAGGGCACACACTCCGACAAAGGAGAATGATTGATGCGGTTATATCACTGACACACAGTGAGCGCCCTGTGGTGCCCTCCTGGAACAAGGGGGGACCGCACCCCATCTAGCCCATGCCTAAAGCTGTTCGCCTTAACGTGCAACCAACTTAACAATTGAGGTTTTATTGAATTTCTTCACCTGAAGTACATTTGTAATGTGTTAACGGTAAAATAAACCAATAAACGTAACTACCCTCTTTTATCAATGCTACTGTCTGTTTCTTTTACCAAAGTCAGATTGTCTTTTTCTGCTCTCTTTTGCCCATCAGTGCAAAAATCCAGACTCTGGATGCTGCATGCTGCTCTGTGTTTGATGACGCTGTCATCACAAACAGATTAACTTGTACATCATCCCTCAAGTAAAACTTCGGAACAGTTTGCAGACCTAATGAGCCATGACGGAACGTCAGAAACACTCAACTCACCGCTGCTGCTTTATCATGGCAACAAAGATCCACTCTTTAAGACAGTATGGTTTGAGTATTTCCTGCTTTGGTATTAAAAAAAAACCTTAAGGATGAACATAAATTAAGACGTACTGTGATCAGCAGTGTTGGGGATTCGCTAGTTTTTCATTTGAATGATTTCTTTGAATTCCTTTTGTGTTTCAAGGTGAAGCCCTTGTTCATTTCGCAGATGGAGGGCAAACAAATTATGGACACATAACCCTGATTTTGTTTAAGAGTGACTCATTGTATAAAGTCAGTTAATTCATGAATTGTTATGCCAATGATGACCTCTACAAATGATTTATTTCGCTACATTTCTGGCCGGAGTTCTGACTAAGCTACTTGCTTGCTCGCTAGCCTGTGACAGCAGCATTGACTCTCAGTCACAGTAGTCAATAATTAACAGATTGCACTTTGCCTCATGTGCGAGTTGGGTGTGACCTGAGGCTTTGGACCAAAGAGACAAGCTAGCATGCTAATCAACAAATACCTTCAATGTACCAAAAACGACAACATGATCATCAAAAACACAACAAAAGTTGATAAGTGTTTATTTGGAAACAACTTATGATGGAAAGGTGGCTGATGATTGAATTGTTGAAGTTGCAGAAATGACTAAAATACGACGACAATAAAATAAAAATAAAATGAAAGAATCCAAGTGACTTAGAAGAAAACAAAAATCCCGTCCAGATTAACATCACCTTCAATGCA
>OMNV01029384.1:0-12961 GCA_900303265.1 Brotula barbata
TCTTGTGTGCGGTTGATGCATATTTAATCTTTCTTTGAATTTGCAGTTTTCATACTGAGAATTCCATTTCGGTCTTTGTTTTTTCTGCTTGACCTTTACAAAGCACACAGCACTGAGTAAATCGACTTATAGAAGCATTATTTTCTGCACTGGAAAAAGAAAACTCTCTTCCAAAAAGTAATGGGTAAACAGAGACAAGGTTCACCTGAATGAACAATCCTCACGTATATTGTTGTTAGACATGTCCTACCCATTGATAGCATTTCATGTGTAGAAATTACACATCAATCTGGAATTTATGTCGTTGTGCAAGATTATACAAAACAAAGTGATATAGTCTAAATCCTCCAGCCTTAAGTTGCAGGCAAATTGCAGCAGCAACAGGTCTGTTTTGTTTCAAAACCTTGGCGGGGCCTCTACTAAATCATCATCAGTGGAAAGAATTTGAAAATCTGCATGATATGAGTGTGTCCGCACAGTGCAAAAACTGGCTCACAATCCCATCACAGCTACTGTCCAATCGTCCAGTTTTCTTACATTTGTATAAATATTGTTGTAATCGTAGACCTATAATCGAAGAAAACGTGAATTTAAAACCATGGTTCATTGATTTCAAGTCACTTTTAACATGGCCAGTGTGATTTTAAAGTTTTGATCTGTAATCTTTGTACTGTTTAAAGTTTATATGTATCGATAATAATAGAGTATTCAGGTACTATGGTACATTAGGACTTTCAGCAGTAATTGATTTTAATCAACTACATAATTAAATGAAAATTCCATTAAAATTACAAGTAATCAATTATCCTGCCAAATGCAAATAGAAAACTGGCATTAAGCTAAGCATCTTCTCCAGGCTCCTTCACAGCGTCTGAATACACCCACTTCTAAACACCAAAGTTGTACTGCATACTTGAGTCAAGACAATAAATTTGATTCCTTTTGGAAATTTTATTCTTCCCGGTTCCGTCATTTTTTTATTGTTTTGTGGATATGAAATGTGTAAGATCCATGGATTAGTTTCTCTCTCTGTCTCTTCATTATTTGTTAACAACCAATGAAAGTGTAACAGCTCTTCACATAGATAACCACGCCTCATTGTGTGAAAGTGACAGTGTACCATTTAATGATCCATGTCTGAAATGGTCACATCATGTCGTCCATATCACATTGCACAAATTATTATGATAATAAAATTATTATAGATCTGATTGGATCTTTGTAATTTTCATTTTTTATCCTTTACTCTGTCACTGTAAGAAACAGCCTCAAATGGACAAATGCACTCAGAATCTGTAGCCTACTACATCTACAAATATTGACTGCTCAATTAGTAATCGCAATTGACTTTCAAAAGAAATGATAACGACAGCTCTAATCGCCATGAATCTTGTCCAAAGAGCATTGTTCAGACGCTCTGAGGCATCAAAGGCCATCATTCTACAGCTATTGTTTCATGCTCGCAATTTGCAACAAAAAAGACAAAAATTATTCACAAGAGACAGAAAATCAAGCCGAGCATAATGCAGCTTAATTCCTGCTTCTGCCTCAGTGGATTGATTTTAGTTGAGTAACGATTATTCACGGCACACTTGGTGATTCTGAAGACATTAGATGAGTTCCAGTTTAAGTGTTTTACCGTCATTTGGGCTACTGGGGACAGAGTATAGGGGACTGAGCTTCTTGACCTTCAATCGCCTCAGTTTTTCCGCAGCTGTGCCTTTTATATTCACTTCATGGCCTATTCAGCTCCAGGACTCAAGGACCTGGTACTTTTGTATGTTCTATCCAATTGAATTGTGTGTGCCGATAGATTTTCACTTATACATACTTACATTTTTATGTGAACTTTGCTGTTTGTTTATTAAATCTTAGCTTCCATAATTTTATGAAAAACCCTCAAAAAGTCATGTGAGGACACCAATCCAGGGCCCACAGCCTCATTGTTCACCTGGTCATTGACAGCCCACTTACAGTACCAGCCATGTATTTGATCTCATGTGCATCACAGCAACAAAGGCTTGGGTAAAGTCAGGTGCTCCTCCTCTCAGTGGTCCATCTGCCCACAGTTATGGGTAGATTGTCACTGCAAGGGGTAAATTTAATAATTACGTCCTTTATAAAACAAATCTCTTATATTGATTCAATATATACTTTATACTATATCCACAAGGAGGTTCAGCTGTATCTAATAAACTGGTTGCTCAGTGTGAAGACTAAATAAGTGATTTACTTACTTAATTTAATTGCTGTTTTCAGGAGACTAGCCTATAGGTAGAACAGTTTCATCTGTATTGTGACAACATAAATACATCGGTTTATCTCGGACTGGGTGCTTAGAGCAAATTTACTACCTTTAGCTGTGAGGGTTAAATGTTTTTTGTAAGAGCTGCTCACACAGGCAGAGATACTGTAAATGCCCTGTGTTTCAATGCTCATGTAAGACTTGAAATCGATGCTAGAGAGAGAGAGAGTTCTCAAAGCTAAACCTAAACCTCACTTCACATTCTGCAGTGAAGCCTGAACCCAAACCTGACCCCAAGTCTCAGACTCAAACCCAAAATAGAATCTTACCCGCTGTGTGCAGGCCAGCTTCCCCCTCACCTTTCCCCCTCTCTTTCTAACAACATACACACATTTGTGTATTTGTATTTGTAGTCCTTGATTTTAGAACATGCAGGTCTTCTGTCAATGTTTCTAAGTTTGACAGCTCCTTATACATTATTTACCTCTTATCAACCAATGGGTCCAGCTTCATTAAGTTATATTTTATGTTATAGTCAAATGACCAATGTTCCCAAAGATGCCAAATATATTCTGGGAAATCTGTATAAGTTGATACCACATATTTCTATTCGGACCAAACAGAAATAACTGTCCATCAAATAAAAAATTTTGATCACAAAAACAAGAAACATTTTTGCCAATCAGCTTTCCATGGTTGTCTACTGGTATGCGTGTAAGCCAATGCTTAATCAAGGTAGTTTAGTTGCCAGAGCATGACCTAAGTCGGAATGTCATCCAGAGGGATGCTAGATCCTGTATAGATAGAGTAGCACCTGATCTGTTTCTACTGTACATAGACACAGGTGTCGGTCTGTTTTTCGCTTAAGCCTTTTTGCACATAAGCTTTTCCTCAAAACAGCCAATATGGTTGCTACGCGTCCAGGCTATGGGATAAAAAAAAGAAAAAGATAAATGAAGCAGTTTCCATCATTCTACACCATAATTACACCCTGGCACACACAGTATATTGTAAATGCACTCAGAGCTGCAGAAAAGCCATAAATACACTGGCAAAAGCTCTCTTTGATAAAGAGCAACCTCAGAGGAACAGCCACAGAAAGCTGAGTTTAAAAAGGTGAACCAGGGTGCCCCTGTCTGCCAGGTCATTACCGTGAAAAAAGACTGCCAAGACTTTGGCTATTAGATAACTTTCGGAACATATCTTGTGAAGTTCTTTTAATTATTAAACACCTGACAGATGGCCTGCTTCTGATAAGCCAATTCATTCTGTCTGGGTTGCGTTTGCAACATGGCCCAATGAGCCAACAGGTCTTTCTCTCTCCTTTTTTTATCGTACCTGTTATCTGCCGGTGAACAGGTTGGCAGAAGAAGTCATAAACAGAGCAGTTAGTGTCTATCCAGCGTGACAGCTATGACAGACTTCCTCTACTCTCCTGACCTTGTGGGTGTCAGTCAGCAGTTGTGGCTATGCTAATAAGGTGGTGCTGTGTTATACAGGATCTCCGCATCCTCCAGCTGTGAAAACACAAGCTGCAAAGTTTGGGCTGTGCTGTTGGCGTTTGTCTCTAAATAGTCTACTAATTAAACAATATTTCAATGAATGAACAATAATGCAAGTGGTGTATGAATTTTTCATCATTAGTTATTATTAATAATATCATTGTTTGTTGTAGTAGTAGTGATATTACTGTTGAGATGTGTAAAAAATAGCGTTCAGCTCTTTCTGCAACCGTTTGGGACAGTACTCATAGATTGTAAACGGTCTTCTCGTTGAATAATAATATAAGTAATGATGATTTTTATTAAAAGTAATGGTGCACATTGTAGAAATGTTGCAATAGTGATAAAAATGCGACACACCTTGCTGCTATGACTGCTCATAGAGAGTATCAGCTTATTAAAAACACTTGCTTCTGTTGTAAAAAAGTTGTGAAAAAGTGACACATTACATTTTTTTTCCAAGAAGAAAGCATGATGAAATACATTGAAGTCCATGGCTATTAGAACACCATTATGACAGAATTTCGCTTATACAGTCATTCATAAAGGCATCAAGTGCTCTGGCAGCTTTTTAAATGTCAGCTATTATGTGTAGTTCAGCAAGCAGACAGATATGTTAACGGATAACATGCAGCAAAGAAACCCCTATTGAGCCCTACCCATCTCAGCATTTACCACCTTATGAAAGGCCAAGAGAAACCAGGGTGGCGATTTACACACTAAAAATAGTAACCTTGATTTGGCTTACGTTTGGATGAAAGGTATAGCTCTTCCCGTCGTCCAAAACACGACTTGTGCGTGTATCTCCAGGCCAAGTCACGGCTATTCGCCAGAAAGTCTGGCAGTAAAGTGTGTGTACACATATGTTAAAGCCTGGTCACTGGGGAATACATTGATCATTAGCCGCTGTTGAAAGATCAAAGTTCAGGCCGGTTCCGTGTGATGTGACAGTTTTCCCATGAATGAAAAGTTGAATGGCAGCAATGTGTCGACAGTCACTGAATTACAGGCATAGACTGTCGTCCTCAGTTAGGACATTGTCCAGATGCCATTAGGGCTATGATGTGGCTCTTTGGCAATGATTCTTTGAAAAGACCAACAGCTGGAGAAGAGAATAGAGCAGAGGTCTCGACAGGTAGCATGTGAGCTACTGGGAGCTCATGGCATTTTAGGAGGATTTTCCTTTTGTTTAAGTTAGGAGCAAGGGGAGCCGTTGGTGGATGGACGAGTACGGCTACTATTTATTGGCAAATAAACACTGATTATAGTTTGATTTTGTAAAATACGCTCACGAGGCAATGAACGTCAATGAACGCCTGAATGCCTTGATTTTGCTACATTAGATTAAAAGAATAATAAAGCTAACGAAAAAACTAGGTTGAAAAGAAAGCAGTAAACTATACTGACAAACAAATAACATTAAATTGCAATAAATAAGTATAGATAAGGCTTATGTATATATATATATATATAATACACAATATAAACTGTCAAAATATGTATGTGATATATTTTGGTGTTGCATACCTGTCATCACATTTGTTGATACAGAGTGACTACAATATACTGTATATATGGATATACATTTCCTCATACAATGCTAAACAGGATGTTACAAAATCGGATATTTTCGTTTGTGTGTGTGTGTGTGTGTGTGTGTGTGTGACTTTTTGTATCTTCTGTGGCTTAACCACAAAAGAGGGAGTGTACCCCTGCCACCTCCCTTTCAAATGTCACCCTCTAGTGAGGGATGATGGAAAAGGGACAAGACAATTAAATGAGGATGGGCGGAGAGGGGAGGGAGATAGTGGTAAATACACACCTGACTTTTTTGATTATGTTTGCATACCATATCCACCTGTAATACCAGATTACAGAGGATCTCTTTTGACGTTGTGTGATACAGGTGGATAGCGGCAGTCGTCTTGGGTCATTCTGTATTTTTCCGTGCAATATATTTCAAATCACAAATCTGTTTGTAGTTCTGACTGGCAGTTGGAAGTTGACTTGGGTACCTGTGTGTGTAACATGCTCTGTATTTGAGCTGTGCGGTGTCATTATCCTGCACCATGTTTGAATATCATACCTCCTTTGATATTCACTGCATTTTGCCAGTGCTGAATATGTTCTTGCTCACTTTGTTGTAACAGTATGAAGTTCTAGAATACCCAGAATCTCGCAGATGGACATTAGAATAAACTGGTGGATTTGTTGGATAGAGAGAGGGCTCAATAAAAGAGACAAGGCAATAATAAGGATTGTGTCTCCAAACAATATGAACTGTGTACCAAAGTCTTGTAATTGGCTTTATCAGGATGTTTTTCATGGCATTAATGCTTGTAAATGGTGACGTTATCAATGGCAACCTTGCATTTAGTTGCCTTAATAACCCAGCGTGTACAATATGTGGCACTGGTGTAACATAAATGGAATGCAGCCATTTTTCTCTTACTTAACATTAATGCATGATAAAATATGGATGTAATATTACCTATTTGTTGTTGTAAGGTGTGTCCCAGATGAAAACTGGCTCAGAGCTTATAAGAGGACATCTGTCCAACTGGCGGCCGGGTGTGGGGGGAGCATGTTTGTGTGTGAGATGTGTGATGGAGATGTAGACGCTTTATGAATGCCGCAGCTCCATTGTAGGATAAGAAAGGTGAGAGGGTTCATTTAAATAAAGTTATCAACAGAATGTCTCATATGTTGGGTGACCCCACATCTTCCTTTTCCCAGATTTGTCTTGGGTAGGATTTCTAAATTGCCAAAAATGTCCAGGATGCAACTGATATTTTTGGCGGGATTTGTCAAGTTCTTTGTCCTCTGCACTCGCAGACGTAAACTTTGCCATTTTCCATGGCTTACATGCTCCTCTCACATGTGTAGCTTCCCTGATATAAATAAAGAAATACCACAGTAACCCCTTTTTCAGGGCAAATGCTTAAAAGGTCCAGTAGCATACTTTTATAAACAAGTGTTCTTGAATGGTGTAATCTTCCCTCAGTGCAGACAGATTAGACAAGGCTCTGTGCTGTACACGTTTCCTCCTTTGTATTTCTGAGCCTGGATCAAAACAGGCTCATTGCGAAGGCCAGAAGCTGTGGAGGTGAAGCTTTATGGATCCAGATGGTCTGTTGAATGGCTCTTCTCAGTTCAAACGGGTCTGCCTCTTTTATCTCTCTATGAAAACAACATGAAACATCTCAGTGTGGGAGTAGGTGTCTAGGTGCATGAAATTGAACAGATCCCTGCCTTGAACATCAAGCAATCAAAGCAGGAAACACGGGAATGCTATCTGGGGGCACTGTAAACTCATGCACTTGCGCTGTACATGAGATGTTTTTAATCAGGACCAGTTATTTGTTTGCTCTGACAAAACTGTATGCGTTGTACGTCTTTATTTCTCTCCTTTCTCCTCCTTATTTCTTGACAGATCTGACAAGCTCTATGGTCGCATCGTGGCTGGGTTGGTAGTGTAGACAAATCACCTGGCTGTCTTATCAAGAGGCCTCTGAATTGGTTGTCATTGCAGCAGCTTTCCATGGCTGAATTTTAGTGACTGTAATTCACCAAATGACTGATATTACTCAAAATAAGAAATAAGAGGCTATGGAGAGACAGGCTAAACCCTCTCCTGCTTGTTCAGACTACACCCACACTTAACTGGATGGATCTGAAAACGCTGTTTTAGTCAAAATGTCTGTCAGACCAAGCCTTAAAAAAGGCAAGTAGCACTACCAGTTTCAATGTTTGCTATGTGTAAAGTGGGTATCTCCTGTAAGATTATCATAATATGACAGGAAGATGTCCCATGGATTCTGTTGCAGTATTGTTTAATCCATTATTTTGCTTGTCCTCCATACATCATGATATTAATACCAAAATGTCAGTGACGCACCAAGGGATTCCATTTCTCATCGGCCCGTTGTTCACCAGCTAAAAAAAGAAAAGGTGTTAAATGAGTTGTCACTGATGGAACACAGCAAATGTGTTATATGTTGTTTATTTGTCACGTCACTCTGGGTAGCAGTATCCATCCATCCATTATCTATACGGCTTGTGCAAGTCAGTCTCACGGTGGGGCTGCAGCCAGTCTATCGCAGGACTGACACATAGAGACAGACACCTCAATCACACTCCCATTCACACCTATACGGACAATTAAGATGTTTGCAGGTGGCAGGAAACCTGTAGTACCGGTGGGGAAAAGCCACTCAGATATGGGGAGAACATGTAAAATGCACACAGAAAGGACCAGGGTCGGCCCGAGACTCGAGCCCACAAACTTTTTGTGAAGCAACAGTGCCACGTTTTTTTTTTCAGCGTTCTGTCCTTTCTGAATATGTGGTTCTGCAGCAGTTTGCATTATCCCCAAAGTATTTTATCTGCTGAAAGCCTTTGGCACAATCACTTGCCGAATTTCTTTGCCATTTGCCTTCCATTACACAACTCCAGCTTATAAAGCTTATTTTGAATAATGTATTTAAAAAAATTCAAATATGTTTATTTGTATGATTATTTAATAAGGTGATAAAGTCATGATTTATTATGTATGGAGTATAGAACATGTGTGATGCGGGATAGATGGTGACCCCTTCCTCTCTCTCTCTCTCTCTCTCTCTCTCTCTCTCTCTCTCTCTGCCCGGGAAGCCCCTCTGCCTCATCCTGCCAGGCCAGGTTCATTACCAGGATCTGGTTGGCTGTCTGCTTGCTAATTAAGCCCACCCCAATCCCCCGTGCTTCTGTTTTCATCAACATCTCGAGGTTGCCTTTTGATCGGCCCACTGCTTTGTGTCTGCTTTTGATGTGGAGGCTCCACATGGAGGTCCGTCATCACTATGGGGCAAAGTCCAAAATATAATAAACTCTGGAGTAGGGATTGGCGTAATCGTGACTTTGGTTATCGTAAAGTGATAATGTGAAAAACAAACTTTATCTACTCCAACATGTGGCCAGATGTAATTCTAGAAAGATATAATGCTGATAGTTGTTCATGTGTTGCTTTTATCATGCATTTGGCATGCTTGTGCTTGTTGTCACCCTGATGGCTGCCACAGTAATCCAGCTTTTTGTTGAAGCAGTGGTTGTGCACATCCTCTAAATCACTATACTTCAAATCACTGTCACTACACTTTCCCCGAAGATATAATACCAATGCTGCGATGTCAACTTTTGTCTAGTAACCAGAGAGGCCCAGCACCAGTAACAGGGAAAACATTGTGTCAGGATTCTTTTTAATGGCCACATCATCACCATCATATTATGTCTTGCACCTTTGTGATGTAGGATAAGTCAATTTCAGATTTCCTTAACTGTTATCATCTCTGTAAAGGAAAATCTGACGTCGTCTTTAAGGTGCTGCAGTGCTAACCGGTGGTAATTTATGAGCATGACATAATATATCATCCACCATATACTGTAGATGTAAAGCACACAAACAAATGAGAGCAATACTGCTAGGATACCACAGGTGAGCAGTAACAATGCCTGAGATTTGTTTCCCTCTTTTTAGCTGAATTTCATCACCATCACTTGTTTGAAAGTCTGGGATTAAGGAATCAGCTTTTCCTTCTTCGTTTCATCATTATTTTATGAAAATGTAAGATCTCTCTTATGTGACCCATTATGTTTCCTTTTTTTCTAAGAATTAGATGTAAGAGAGCCTCTACATAGCAAACAAACTATGCAGACACTGCCCCTAATTGTTTGATCAACTAAACAGTAAACAGCACAGCAACCTCGAAAGCCACAGCTGAGAAACACAGAATAAAATGGCGAAATCTCTCACATATGAAGCTTTTTGCAGAATTGACTTGTATCTCATCATTCAGGCAGTGCTGCTCTCTTAAATTACCTTCGATCAGAGGGCAGCTTCCACGCTGCTTCGTCCGTTCTGGTTGTAACACGCCCACCAGCGTAGCCAGACCACGACCCAGTGATTGAGTTGGTCATATCCAATATTACACCCTGGGTTTCCCGCTGCTCCGGGAGCGAAGCACCACCCAGTCTGCCCTGAAGGTCCCATTAAGGACCAATTAGGCTGTAATGGGGGATAAAAGCCACAGGGGTAAAGCGTTTCATCCCAGAGCTCACAGAAAGGATGTGTTAATGGACAGCCTAGTCAGCTTAGTGATGCGAAGTCAGGTACACCCATTTACAGGTTAAATTTTTTGCACGTTACACCTCACCAGGGTGAATCTTTAAGTAGCAGATCAGTCAGGGAAGACTGTTTACATCTGCAGACTACTGTGACACCAATACTTCCTGAGCAATTAGTGACACTTTGTGCTGAAATGATGTGCACAGTAGTTGAAGGAAATGACAAAAATGAATCCATTCATGTTATTTTATATTATTATATAATATATCAGATAAATTATAACGAATAAATATACTCATAAATGTTTCTCACTTATCAAGAATGGCAAACATGATGATTGTGTTTTGTAGCGTTACGCAAGTCCATTTTACAGACTATTAAGATTACATTTTGCGAAGCAACTTAGAAAAATAAAAATATTTCTGATGATTCGGACATAATTTTTGTAAAATGTGTACATTTCTGTAGTTTTTCTGAGCAGTAATTACTACAGCATATTGAGTGTGCTGCCACCATCTGGCTCAAGGTGAAGGGAGGAAACTTGTATGAAAATGTACTCTTATCCTTACAGGCAGACACTTTTATGCAACCTTTCTGTGAGGAAGCACAACATACGTCAAAAGCAGACAGAGGAGAAGCAAAGAGAATTAGCAAATTTGTAGAGCTGTTTAGTATTTGCCAGTTCTAGAGGCCAAGATTATTATTTAAATTGCTTGAATTTACTGATAATAAATATGTCCCTGTGTTTGTAAACATTTTCCCTTTCTTGATAACAGCATAGCCATTTTTCGACCGTCAAACGCGGATGTGACAGCTGATTAAAGTATCGGTATCCATCTGCAGATGAATATGTCTTTTTATGCACAACACTCATTCATGTCTTAGATAAAGGGAACAAAGCGAAAGGGGGGAAACAAGAGGATAATACCTTCAGGATCAGCTGTGAGTGGGTGGACATGAGTAAGTGCAGATGGCACAATCTCTCCGTGTCATTCTCTTTTTCTTATTTTTCTGTCTTTTCTGTCTGTCTCTCCATGTTTCTTGTCTTGTCCTGTCTTGTCTTGCCTGTACCACCAGCCTGTACACAGTGAACAGCCAAAAGTACTGCATGTATGTGAGGTATCAACAAAAATCACAAAGGAGGTACGCATATCTAACCCAAATTGGGATCAGGTGGTGGACAAACACAGCTCAGAGCAGCAAAAGACAAAAGTAGCCAGAACATTGAATTTTTTGGATGTAATGGACTTGAATTTATTTATCAAAGCAACGTTTTCAACATACACAAAATCAATCAACAATAACACATGTACTTGTATTTTAAGAGCATGGTGCAACCATATTTTTTCTGTAGTTTATATATTTTAGAGAACAAACACTATACAACAAACTGTAAAATCTGTATTTTCAACAACTGACACACAGCAAGGCTCTAAAAAGGAACATTCCAGGAAACGATTCCTGCAAGCGGTCATCATTTCGTACAACTGCTCGCCACAATGAGGTGTCAGAGGGTCAACCGCACAGGACATTTGATTTGTCCACTTGGGGACCACAGACCACCCACATGCAGTAATGTGTAATGTGTGACTATTCTGCACATGTACAAGTATGTATCTCTATATTTCTGTGCAAATAAACATAGTTATGACGTAAATACAATGTCCCATATACAAGGTGTTTACTTTAATCTAAGCAGTAAACATACAGAATAATATCAGCTACTGTTAGTTCGCTATATCCTTAAATTTAAGATGTACATACTCCAACATTGTGTACGCACTACCATTACTAACTCTAACCTATTCTACGCTGTATCTTGATAATGCCATACCATATTGTAATGAATTTATATATGCCAGACAGGTGAGTGTGATGGCCTTAACATTGTTAGTTATGTGCTGATTTGAACGAAACTGCTGAAATTCTGAACAGAAGTGCATTGAAAAGACTTAACTGAAGCACCAGCTGTTCACGTTTAACATATGTTTTGGTTTTGCAGTGATGGGACCGTAGTCTGAGGCTATGTTTCCAGGAGTTAAATTTTCCTAGATTTTTTTTTCTACTAAACTGATTTATTTGAGGCTATGTGTCTACTTTGAATCACTTCTAAGATGAAGATTCAGTCAAGCATCTCATCATGATTTTCTGAGACTTGACTCTTTAATCTGCCTCCACTCCAGCTTGATTTGTCTGCATATAAATGTTTGCTTTCATGCCAAATATTTGAGTATCCAAGCAGCACACAGATGGAAACATGAGTTGGACTGACTTGGTAAATAAAATAAAAGGTGTAAAATAAGCTGAATGGAATGTAATCACACATACATTATGTAGGACATATTTTATAGATCCTTTGATTATAATTACAATAACAATTCAGACAACATAAAAACAATAATTGTGCTCACTGTACACAAGCTATACATCATTTTATACTTTAATCACCACAGCATAGGCTACTGTCAATATGTAATCTATTGTATTGACCGGTTTTGCTTTTCCGTTCCCTCTTAATGGTGCATGTGCTCAGTGTGTGTATGCGATTCTCCAATTGATAAGAACCACACATTTGTCAATGCCTTGCAGAAACAACGACTTGTTAGCAAATTGCATTCCATTATATTGCAACTGATTGAACTAAATTGGACATAGAAGTGTGATTTAATAATAAGTAGTGTGTGCTTAGCGTCGGTCAATGAATACATGAATTTACAGTCGGTACAAAACCCATTGGTCAGTGTAAAAGTTAAAAGCAGAAAAAAAGACATGTCCAGACACACTGTGAGCTCAAGACTTTTGTTTTTGAGACAACACTTATTTGTAGGTGTGGCTATTGTCATAATTGACTTCCCGTTAAGTTAAGCAGTATTATTATTCATTAATTACAATGTTTGTTTGACTTGAAAAATGTAATCAGACATAACGCATGTCAACATTGTGTCATTGGAAAACCAATAAAACCTAATTAAGATTAGAATAATAATTACCTTGGAGCACCCAATGACTATTTATATAAATGTGACTTAATGTAATTTCAGTCTGAAGTAAAGTTTTTTTTTCTGCCATTCAGGGATTCCTTCCAGGTCTAAGACCTTCATGAACGCTTGATTC
>OMNV01029387.1:15821-42411 GCA_900303265.1 Brotula barbata
AATAAGATGAACATCAACCTCTCTTGCCACTGGGCAAAGCAAAATATAAATAATTTACAGAGAATAATTGTTATTTATATGCATTAATCCAACGTCTACGCCAATATTCAACCATAACCGACTCCTTTCTAAAACCTTTCTCCTCTTCCAGACACTCTCTATTTTCTACTCTTCACACATTAAAGAATAATGCAAAATTATATAAATTGTTGATACATGTGATTAATTAATGCTCTAATTCCAATATTTTCCAAAAGCTGGAAACATCAGCAAGCACTTCATCATGAATTCCCAAATCAAAACAGAACCAATTCCCTAACAAATCTTGCAGAATTAAGTTATGCCTACTGCACTATTCTCCCAGAGTTGGAGTGTGCTGCATCAATCGTTCCAAGGAAATCGATTCCTCGGTGGGTTTGTGTCGCCAGCAAGAGTAAACAGGATTTGATAAATGGAAGTCAAGGTGCGCAGTCACCTGGAGTGTGTTTTTACAGCTGTGAGGTGCCTTCGCTGGAGTCCTTTTCCCTGTTTCCTTTCAATTTCTGCATGATCACTTCACCCACTGGCAGCATTTAGACAACACCTTGGGAAAGCCCCTCACAGTCTCATGAGGTTGAGACGGAGGTACAGTAGAAACCGGAGACATACGTTTGCAAAGATCAGTGCCAGAAATCGACAAAGACTAACAAATGTAACATGCGCAAAGTTCATTGCCTAGGTGGGCCAATCATCTCAAATTGCCTCCTGTATGGTTTATGTGGAGGTCAGCATGTGTGTCTTTATGTAAGTGTACAATTAGCAGTGTAATTGTACATTATTAGGAATACTGGACACTGCTTTTGTCTGGATGGCCTTTTTCACATGAGCTGAGATGAAAAATACAAGATGTTACAGAAAATTTTGACAGAGACTGTACGACTTTACTTTAGAAAGAACCACATGAAGATGAAACCCACCCCTACTGGACATTAACTTTGCTTTAACTTTACAGAATATAGACAAAAGCTTTATGTACCTGACCTGAGGTCTCATTTCAAATTGAGTCATCTATTACTTTCTGCATATAAGGTAAAGCGCTTTGCATCAACTTGCATATGAAATAAAAACAGACCTGCTTGCTTCATCAACAGTAACAGACACCAGATTGAAGTCATGTCACAGGTGCTGAATCCTTTAATTTTTTGCCGAATATTACACCTGTTTCTAGAGTGTCAGCAACTTAATTACATAGAAAAACCTCCTTGCATATTCAAGCTGCTCTCGTCAGTTGCTCCGACAACAAGTCTTGGGCATCTGTATGATTGCAATACTCTCTCAATGAGCGCGGCTGTGTGATTAAAAAAGAGCACTTGACCGTCGAGAAGCACAATAGGGGCCTGACCTTCCCGAGTCGACAAGTGGCCCACTGGGCCCCAGGGGCTCCTTGCGGTGACCGCAGATCTCATTTCAAGACATCGTGATTAAGTGCAGACGGAAACCTCAACAACCTCTGCCCATCCTCAAGAATTCAATGACCTGCAAGAAACGGAGGAGGATCTGATTATAATAACACTGTTTTCTTCCCTTTTTATATTTGCATACATGTAATTTCTTATTTTTGGGGGATACTGCATCTGCTGAGTTTATAATTTCTTCCTCTTGCAATCTTGTAGGGAGGCCAAAGGTCAAGATCAGCAACAAAGGAACGCTCCTAAAATGACTCTCCTAATGGCACTCGTACCTACTGCAACTTTGCCTTGCATAACTTTACTTCCCCCACACTCCCATCTGTAGTCAAAGTGAGGTCTGCTGTGAGTTATGTCAGATGGAGCAATTACCAGAGAGGGGGCCAGGAGGATAATGAGTAACAGATGTAGGTCGCCTGCTTTCTCATATACATCCATTCATTTTTTCTTTCATATCAACTCTCCGTTTTTCTCTTTCACCGTCTTTCCCTTGCTGTATTATCATCCTCATTCATTTGCCTGATCTCTTTCATTCTGCCTTTTACTCTCTCGTCCTCACTTTCTCTTTCTGTCTCCCTCTGGCCACCCACAGCTGTCCGGTACAAGGTGCTAGCGAACATTCCCTGGAGCGGAGGTGCACTTGTTCTTTCCTGCTGCTAAATAGCACACATCAATCACGCAGGTGTCTTTCCACCAACGGCAGTAGGCCTCTTAACACATTGCACATGCAGCCAAAGACAATCTATCAGTAGACAGGGAATGTTAATGTGGGACTGGAGCCAGGTTTTATGCATCTGCAGTCCACTCGGTCATTGTGATATCTGTGCAAAGATATGCATTAACCACTTGGGGTGTTCCCACCCAGCATGTGTATGGTGCTTTATTCAACTCCAGAGCCTTTACTCTTTTGGTAGAGTTTGTTTAGCCAGGTGAGAACAAGTACACTAAGCTCTGGTGGCCTCATAGAACAACAATGAGATGCCTGAAAATGTGGATCTTGCTTTGCTTCAAAGCAAACTGCCGTGGGGATTGTTAGGAGTCAAAACAATCTAAACCAACAGGAAACAAGCTCAAAAGACTTGTGTTTCTAAGTTTGAAGACACATTGATATCAAACTCCAAATATTATATCAAATGTGAAGACAAGTAAAAGTAAACATGGTAAGAGAGGGAAGACTGTCAACTGTGAAGAAGACTGGCCACATTAAATGCATTGGAATCAGATGGGCCTTCACTTCAATGACCCACTCTTGTGTTATTAATATGTCACTTGTGTCTCCTGCCTGCATCAACATCTAATTTTGACAACATCTTGGGACAGTATAAAACTAATTTGAGTATACTGTTCCAAAAGCAAAGTAACTGTTTTGTATGTCATAATGTTTAAACCTGATTTCCTCAGCTGCCACCTATAAGAGTTCCCATTTAGAAAAGAGACAAACCAACTGTTTTTGCAGTAAGGAGGTGGGTCAATTCATCATTGGATGACAGTGGTTGTAGTGGAAGCATCATGGTACAGAAATGATTTGCTGCTGCAGTTTTAATGTAATGACAATTTAATTTTAATCACGCTGATCTTTTCAATCTGCAGAAGAAACAGCACCAGGGCTTTTTCTACTTCTTAGACCAAAATCTTGATGGCCTAGATATTTTCACCCCTGTGGAGCCATAAAAACTTATCTATATGGAACCAGTTATTAAGGCTCCCCTCTAATGAATTCTATAAGATTCTCTGACTAAATCAGGTCTCAAGTGTTATTTATTTTACTATATTATTATTTCTCAGTATGTTATTTATTCTTCCCACAGCATGATTCGATTGCAGACATTTGTTCTTCAAATGTTAAGTTCTTTTTAGGGAGTTTTCCCTTCTCTTCATAGAGCGCTTTGGGCTGGGTCAGGAACACGTTTGCGTGTGGTCCTGTAAAGTCTGTTGCAACATTGTATATCATATTGGGTAACACTAGTTACCCAATAAGTTTAACGTGAATTAATTAGAAGAAAAGTACACGTTTCTTTCCCTTTGTGTTGGTGTTGAGAAAGTGCTGAATATGTCATGTAAATCAAGAAAAGGTGTTTCCAACACAGCTTTGAATAGATATCAACCGTTTGAGGTGTAATGTCGTAGTGTATGTGCTGAAGTTGCCCAACATAATGCTTGTGGTGGCCTGACTTCCCATCAGTTGTGTCATAAGAGGATACCTGGGGCCCCGGGGTGTTGGACGTATTTCTTGTGCAATCAAACCACAAACCACATACATTTGACACTACATTTGCTTTGGTCATGAGAGTCGATCCCATTGATCCTTGTTTTTTTGCAGTAAAATGTGTACGTGATATCTGAAAAGAAATACCATATCTGTCTTTCTAGTATCTTGTAATTTTGTACAAATGATCTTTGCAGAAGAGGTAGGTAGAATCTACGTGTTTCCTTCATCGTGATGAAGCACATCTGTCACTTTTAGTTGCTCTATCTGGACATTCAAGAGCTTAACAGGCAAATTAACTGCAGCTCTGTGTTCATTTTCAAGTAATTTCCACTGCTTGATGAAAAAAAAAGGAGGAAGGAGGCAAGGTAAGGACTTAATTTGCTAATAGGAATAATTATAGTGTGGCCAAAGGCTAGCTCCATTAGCAGAAACAAGAACAATGTGGCATGTGTTTATCTTCTGCTAATTGTTGCAAGCAATCTGCAAATATTTTATTGACTTTAGAACACACTTTACCCACAGCAGGAGTGACTGGAATTTGAGTAGGTGTGTGTTCCTAAAGAAACGCATTTACTTTATATGAATTACACTGGGTTAACACCTTGTGAAGAAACATTTTTGTTGTTCCAGATGTATCTCAAAGAGGAGGTGGCTGTAACCCGGAGGGCTGCTTGCATTATCTGGAAACATCTGGGTAAGGAGACTGATCTACCCAGGGTTTCCATGCTCAATTGGACATCAATTTGTAGGACTTTTTGGTGATTGTTTATAGTCTGGGGAAAAAAATAGGCTTGTTTTGGAACAGAATCAGGGTAGGAATTAACCTTTAGCAGGTGCAAATATGTACAGATGCAAGCATTTAGGGCTGAAAGGGCATAACTGCTTTCTTTGCCAGAATAAAAAGATTCAAGAGTTTTATAGTATGTAAATTAGCATTTTTAGCTCACTATTCTAAAAATATTGACTGAAAGCTTCAATGTTGGGTGTGACCTACAGTCAAAAACAGCAAATAAAGATGCACTACAGTCCAAACTCAATTATGAAATCCTGTGATCAGTGGATTGTGATCATAGCAATGAGCTTAAAAGGTTAGGATCAATACAATACAGGACACCAACAAATGGGAGGATCTATTATATTGCTGTATCAGACTTATGTGGTGGAACAGCAGCAACTGGCTAACACCTAGGCGAGCGTATCCTGGGTTGCTTCCTAATTAGACATCCTCCGCACTGTTCAATTTTGGAAGCAAACTTTTCAGTCCTTTTCCATTCATCGACATTTTTCCTCATTTATCAATTTGGTCTCCTCAACTGCAGATGCAGAGCGCAAAGAAATCCCTGACAATCGAAACACAGCTTTCTGTGCTGAAATGGACATACTGACATGACAAAAATAGGGGCCGATGCTCAGACGCCAGTAAATGTGGAAAAGGTCAGTTATGGTCGCGGCAAAGGATCGAAACAGATCTGAGTGGCTTTGACGGTTCACTGAGACATTGCTCAGACTGCAGTACCATCATCAGTTTAAGTGTTCCTCTCTCCTTCTGTGTCCTGTAATGAACACAATTTGAGAAGTCAACTCATAAATAGTTACAACACCCAACCAGCAGAAATGATGGCATGATTTGATTGTATGGTAAGCAAAGAAAGCTGTCATGGGTTAAAACGCAGAGAATAGCCTTCTCCTTCTTCTTCTTCTAATCTTTCATTCAATGATAAAAACAAATTTAAGACTATTCAAGGGACAGAGGGCAATTGATGGCTCACAAAATATATACTGATCCAAAGAGCAGGGGTGTTCAACCTTTGTTGGACAATGGCCACTTTCCAGCAGCAACCTGAGGACCACTGGGAGTGGTTGGGGGCTGAGATTAGTCATTCTTACTTATTAGTGAGATTTCTGGGGGTGGTGAGTTGCAAGCAATCTGTTTGGTCTGATCTGTACAGGGACAGTCTTGAGTCGTTTTCTGGCAGAAGCATGTAGTTGCAAAGGCTAAAAGACACTTCATAACTTGATTATTTGCAAACAGGAAATAAAAAACTTAAGACTGCATAAATAAACCGCGCTTGTAAACCCCTGCTGTAGAGTGTCAGTGAGGCAAGTGAAATAAAAGCCGAACAAAAATAGGAGGTACACAATAGAAAAACAATTGCGCAACAAGCATGTAGCCTAGATAATCTCGGTTTTAACGCTCCTCCCTTTACTCAGACGAAAAAGAACCTTCACTATGGTTCAGTGCAATATACCCTCTCGCCCTAGATGTTGCGCTTTTGCATGTTGAGGCGATTATCTCCACAGTTCACCCTGGCTTGACATGATCGTCTCGGCGCATGTTAAAGGCACAAATAATAACCACTGGAGCACAAGTTGGCTAATGTTGTATAATGGGCCTGGACACTTGTCAGGTTGCCTTTCGCTCATACAAATGGCAGTGACCCACTGCTTATCATGTAAACAGCCACTGTTTGCATTCACACATTGTCTCTGTAAAGTGGCTGCCTGATATCCACAAATTCTGACACTTAATGGGATAGAAGGATGAAAGTATGAAACCTTGACAGCGCGTCAGGAAAGGTGCAACAGAGCCAGGTAGACATGACACCTCGCTCCCCGAGGTGCCACTTTTGACAGACTTTCCGCCAGTGTGAGTGAGAGGTCAACACCTCTGGAATAGACTTGTCAAATTAGTGAGTTTGCACTAGTTTACTGCTAACAGGCACTAATTAGTGACACTGCATGCTAAAACACATGGCCAGGCAAACACACATCAACACGGTGGACCACTTCTTTAGCTTGAGGGTAGTATATCTAACAGATCAGAGATTATTTGATCTGGTTCCTTATTATCCCCAGATGCAGAGTGGTCACTGACCTCCACTAAAAGCCAAAATCTGACCAGGCTTCTTTTTCCTATCTGCTGTCATTGAGACATTAAAACTTACTCTTCATAATAGCAAATGCAGTACCAAGCTTAAAATGTATTTTGTCTTTCAAAATTGTGAGACATACCGCACGTGTATATGTGTTGTACTTAAATGTGCATCCAGCTGGATTTTATTTTGCCACCCCCCTCATCTGAGTGTGTTGTCACAGTTCAGCTGACTCTATTTTCCATATTTTATAAATAGCCAGAAGAAAAGTATTAATTATCCTTGTACAATTTAATGCACCAAGTATTTTAACCTTTCAGGTTTCCGTTAAACACCGACATAACAAGGCATATCCGTGGAGGCAAACGTGATTTATGACAGGAATACCTAATTCGTGTTTTTAAATAGGTTGGACGGTAATCTGCATACATTTAAATGCGCCCGCAAACACTTTCTCCCCCTCCCGTCTCTTGTCTCGGGGCCCTTGTTTAATATTCAGGGATGATTTTTTGTCCACATACATTTTGGTCTGTGTCACCTTAGATTAAATTATTACCGTTTTGCAGTCTTTGCGGTGCAGGCCCGGGGCCCTTATTTACTAGAATCAATGAAACAGTAATGAAAATTCATTTTTCATAGTACCAGCCCCCGCTGTCTTTTATTTAGTTAGCTGTGTCTAAGCAAGCAATTCATTTTGTGTAAATGCCACCCTGAGAAAAAGGAATTAGTGCAGAAAGGGTTAACCCCCAAAAATTAAGATGCTCTGCTCAACACTGTGATCTGACACAGAGACCCCCAAATAACTCTATCCCCAAAACAGCCATGAGGAATTGGATTTTTTTTTTTTTTGGGAGGTGTGAGGTTCAGCCATGCTATAATACAACTGCTATTATAACCACAGACCATGGCGACAACAGAGACAAGACATGAATCTTCACACGCGGCATGCAGTAAAAAGAGTATTGATAACTCACACGCTGTCAAACAACAGATTTCCACATGAGTGACGATCATGCTTACCAAGTGTAATATGCACACAGTTCCCTGCACTGTGGTTAAACAAAGCATGCAAACATCGCTGAAAACCCAGGCCAAAAGTCTCTGTGTCACATTAACAAGCTGAATACAACACGGGAAGGGATTTGGCACTTCTGCTGTCTGGATCTATTATTTTACCGGAATGATAAAAATAAATGTAACCATGGCTTTGAGCTGCGTATGCAAAGCATGGCAGAGGCGGAGTTACGCTGCATTCTACGCCTTCTGGGTCAAAGCACATAACGTCGAGGTAATATGACACACTCCCGGTCCTGAATATTGAAATATCTCCATCTCAGGAGCATGGCTGTGTACCATATATTTATATACATATATATACAGTATATTCAAATGGATCCGTTTATTGACTTTTGTTGGGGTCGTACATATGGCAGTGGTAATGAAACAGCATTACAGGAGTTAGAAGATTGCACTGGTACAAGGACAAGTGATTCATAAGGATCTATGAAGGATGCATCATTCCCTGTGTGCCCTTTGCATTTTTTGGGACTAATCACATGCTGTTACTTTCAAACGAATCATAATGTCATATTTAAACAAACAAATGCTTTGCGCTGAATAAGAACTGTACTTTTTTTGCATCAACTGCTGAAACTAAGGTGCTTTTGGTGGTCGCTACATTAAAAACACGAAAAATATAACAAAATAGTAGTACGGCTTGGTATCCGTCTGTTTGTACACGCAATAAAAGATCAAGGGCCATACAAAAGGTTCATATAGTCCCTCCGTCCGTCTGATGAGATGACTTAATAAGCAAATGTGCGACTGTGTGCATGTGTAAACGAGGGAGAGATCGGGGTGAAAGGAGGGCGACTCACACCCTTTCTGTCGCACAATGAAATAAAATTTAATAACTGAATAAAAATGTAAATAAAGATTTGCTTGAAACGACTTGTCCGTGAAATAATTCTCTCATCTCCTCCACCCCTCATGTCAGCCGCCTCCCCTTCATCCTTGGGCTAATACTATGAGGCAAGGGTGTGTGCGTGTGTGTGTGTGTACGTGGGGGGGGGGCATATCGAGACCGTCCTGATGCGGCATGTGACCTTTTGAAAGGCGCTCGGCAAGGGTTGATTAAAGACGTATTAAATTTGTTTAAATAAACCTCCTTGTAATGGCACATCATTTGTTAGAAGCTATTAGGAAAACGCTGGGGAAAAAATTGCGCCGCCGTTATTTGCATGAAAATGTGCCTCGACCGCTCAAATTAAGGATCACTCCTGAATGAGCAGCAACGACAGAGGGGTGACACTTCCATAATTTTCACCACACCCCGCCACTCCCACCTACCCCATCAACACCGTGACAAAAGCTGTTCAAACTTTCTGTGTTAAACTGTGGGACACAGGCGGAGCTCAATCTGTCTGCCTGACAGAGGTGCCACCCCCGACGTCCACCTCTCACAGCTCGACTAATCGCACAATGCCAAGTTAGTGTCTAACACCTTTGTTGCCATTGTCATCACCTAATCACACCTTTCAGTGGCAGCAGAAAGGAGGTGAACTGAATGACAGGTGTTTAGAAATTTGCATGTGTTTTTTTTACCCCTAATATTCTATTCATTTCATTATATATTAACATTAATTATTAATTATCATTAGTAGCAGTGGTAGTAATACTATTAGTATTTGTATCATCACTATTGTTATTAATATATTAAAGCCAACCAGTGCTGCATGAGCATTTCAAAAATTAATAAATGAGAATACAGACAACCAGGATTCCCATGTTATTCTGCCATGGATTTGGCAACTCATCTTGGGCATTGGCTTTATGTTTACCCACTTTCTCCCTATTGGTTGGTGTTCATTTTCATGTGGAAACAAGGAAAATCCAAAATCTGATCACTCCTTTTTTAATTTATATGACCAACAACTATACTGTACATACCACTGCTAACTCCTCATACTGCTGTAAATAATGTATGTATTTGAACATGTATAGATGTATATGTATTATGTGATGTGGATAAATGTAGAAAAGCTCAAAAAGATACACTGCCAACCACATTTTACAAATAAACCTGTTCCTAATTCTGATCCTGCATTCCAGAAACAGTGCAGTAAAAACAACTTTGCTCATTTGGTAAAGAGTGCACAGCAAAAAAACAGGAGCAAGCAGAAATAAAACGCTGTCAATCCGTTCGGACAAAGGTTTAAGGGCGAGCTGTGATGAATGAATGAAGGGATGAAGAGATGGAGTGATGGGCTGAGGCTAAATCTACTGACAGTTGGACAGCTTAAGAAGTCAAACTGAAACAGTGAAGTGTCTTGAAAGCCAAACAGATTGATGACTGGTGCTTATGGCTACTCTACAAGATGACAGCTTATCAATAGAAAAGACCTGACCTATTTTCCATCCAATTTCTTTTGTCTTATGTCGTACAGAAACAGAGAAAAGAGAAGTTTTTCTAATGGCTGGCTTTTTCTTTTTTTTCCCCTCCACCTGTCACCTGACATGGAGCCGATTGAAGTTGAAGGGAGCAATCAGGTTGGTGGATGATTACCTTTTGGTCTGTGGTTTCCCATGGCACAGTGTGTGTGTAGCTGTGTGTAGCTGTGTGTGTGTGTGTGTGTGTGTGTGTGTGCATGATGTAACAGTACCTGACACACTCTTGGCTCTGTGGTAGGTGACTTGCGGAGGTGCAGACAGGCAGCCCTGCATGTGCATGTACACGCACAAACACACCCACAGACTAAACTTTCTACTATAGTTTCCCAACCGTCTAAGGGATGTGTGAACATCTAATTGACTGGTCCACTAAAGTCGATTAAAAGCTAAATCAGACGTAGCGAAGCTTGTTTGCACAATTCTACACAATCTTTGCAAATTATTGTTACAAACTACAGACAGTTGGATATGGGGTATTGCGTAAGTGCAAGACACTTTAACTGGTGGGCTTATATTCAAAATCTTCACGTGAACCACCCAGGAAAACAATATACACACTTACAGCTGGGTACATCAATTAAAATAATCACAAAATGGCATTTAATATGCACGTGATAATTATATAGCTGCAAAAGGTCTTGAAGATATTTGTTTTTATGATCTGTGATTTCTCTCATTTTAATGAGTTTTACCAAGAAATAAGAGTCTGCTGAAGTTTAAGTTTCCAGTTTAAATCCTGAACTAACAAGAAACAGCTTGAAAAAGGCATGTGATTCAATTGAAACTTTACTCATTTGTTTAAACAAAGGACATGTATTGCTCCGACTCAGATGGAGATCATCTTTGTCCATTCTGCTTATCCGGCAATATAAAGGTTAATTAACCTTTTAAACACTGACATATGCACACGTTAAGGCAGTTTAGTTCAATTTAGTGGGCTTTTTCACATCAGCAACCCTGCAATCATTTATTATAAAATGTAGAAAATGCATTGAAAAATTGGACAATTTCCAGAAACGTTCTTATTTTTAAATCCATTCCAACTATCATCACCTTTTCAAACTACAGCATTTTTAATTTCTCTTAATTCTTTGTTCTTGATGTTTTGGGTATCATTTGATACAGATTCCTCCAGAATGAATCCCAAAATACTTGCTATCTTTCGCCTTTTCGCCAGAAGTTTAAATAAATCGCAAGTGTTTAGATGACCTCAGAGATTATGAGGTTGAAAATAATTAACCTAATATTTTATACTGCTACTTAAACAAACAGACGCCTTGACAGGTGCTGTCATATTCACCACAACTAACACACACAGACTCTTAAAACAGCCAACTCTTGCTAACTCAACAGATCTCAAGGTTATTACTGGATGGGAAATGGGTTCATGGAGCGATCAAGTTGGGTAATATGGATGGGTCACGTCAAGTGCTAAACACAATGCTACAGGAAGGGAAACCTCTGCACTGCCCTACAGAGAGCACTTCCCCTGACATTGAACAGAGAGAATGAGGGAAAACAGAAAGGAAGACAAAGAAACGGGGAGAAGTTTGATGTATCCAAATTTTCGGGGATTTACCCGGATTTACAAAATGAAAGAAAGATAGATTATGCATAATTTTCAACAAACATTGTTTACAAGAGTTAGGCAAATGGTGAATAGGTATACTCGACCACAAATCTACATGTAGAGAATTAGGTTTTATCACACATCTCTATCTTAGCATCAGAGCTCATATTTAAACAAGATGTGTGTATTAAAAATTGTTCTTGCTTGTTTGCTCTGTGATGGCACACATTGGTGTGAGGTCAGCATTTTGATGCTACCATAGCTGTTAGTATTTCAAACTGGCAGACAGCTACAGCTGCCAGTCTCCATGTATCACGACATATAATAGTCCAAAATAAAATGTTAGTTCATAGATAAGCTTGAGTATAGCGTGGAGATAAAACTCTTCAACTGCCATTGACACTAAAGATTAACATTTAATCACGTTGGTACCGCAAGGAAGACCTGTCCAGCCTCTGAGCTGGCTAACTCTGTGGCTCTCTGTTGATCAGATAGAGGCATCATGCAGAAGCCCTCAAGGCCACAGAGCTCTTTATGCCTACTAAATCATCAGTCACTGCTGTGATAAAGCCGTGCACCTGGCACTGGAGCAGAGGAGCCTTACGAATACAAAACGGGGTTACAGTGCCTCTTGCCAGAGCTCACTGTGCAGCGGTGAACACAACTCAGAAAAAGACTGACTAGAGCAGATTAAGATACGGAACCAGCATGGCAGAGGGGAGGTAAGACAGCACAGAGTATTCCTCTGCACCTATAACAACTTCTGTGTTTTCTCCCAGACTGCATACAGGCATGCCTGGGTTTCTAGTTGACTATCTATCAGGGTTTCTGCAGTTTTAGCTTTTTCAATTTTCATAATGCCACTCAGAATGAAATGACTAATTTCAAAAATAAAAAGCACGCCTCTTTTTTTGACATCCATGACGAGGACCTTGGTTATGTAACAAACCAATTCAAATATGGTAATGGAGGACATTTTGCCCTTACTACACACCAAGGCGCAAGCGAGGAACTGCTTTGGTTACGCCAATTCCAGTCTGTGTGAGGATAAAATACATAACATGAACTGTGACAAAAATCTCTGAATTCATTCCTGAGATTTCACAATCCAGAGGTCTAACCTCTGTGAGGGTCATTTACACTACTTGGTTTGTTGTTGCTCCAAACCTAGAGAAATTAGATTCTATGACTTCCAATTCAAAAGTTTTATGCCAAAGTGATTATTACAGTGCCACCATCAGGCCAACTGTCACCTTAATTTAATGGGTGCCCATCAAGTGTGAGTCTATATGCTGACAGATAGACAAACAAATGAACAAACCAACAGAGCCAAAATCTAAAGAATCGAAGGCTCTGAAAATCAAGGCTTCTTAAATGTAACATCAGTGACAGCAGTCAATCCTAGCATGGGGCAGGTTATTCACGTAGCAAGAGAGACAAGATCCTTAATATAACTGATCATACCAAGGAAAAAAAAAAAGAACTCTCTTAAAGAAAAGCAGTTATCTTCAGTCACTGGTTGAATGCTTTCCCAGATGTGCTCCCCTGCATTACCACAGATACTGCATGATGAGGCTTCTTTTTCTCTTCACAAAAATTGCATGTATAATATTCGACAAACAAATTCTTCAAATGCAGACATCAAAACAAACGGTGAATCGAGCCATGGCGCTCACCGCCTTGTTCTGAGCATGGCCTTAAGCTACCGATTTTTAAACTGTGCCATCGTTAATTTATGCAGAGATCTGAACTAATTCTTTGGCAAGTGTGAAGCAGGAATATTAACGCAATGTATTTCCTTGTCGATGATAATGCTGCGCTCTTAATTTGAGATGTGCGGTGTAGTCGAACATGAAATGGAAATTTGCCCCAAACTATGTATTTGTCACTGAGTGTCGGATGTGGAATGAGGTTACACGCATCCTTTGCTACCCACACTGTTTACATACAAGAAGAGGTATATTTCTCTCTCACACACTGTATTATATACGGAAAAAGCTTCCATTTAAAGCCTCAATCCAAAATATATTGTATAGTGGATGGTTGTATTCAGCTGTGTAAAATAAAGGAGCACAGATATGTAGGAGTGACTCACTACATCACTTAATTATGTTTTAGGAGACTTTGCACTTTAGTGGGGTATAAATATTTTTTAACTTCGCTACATATCTGATGGAAACTTTTACTTCCACTTCACTGCTTACTTCTTGCAAAAAAGTCTAGTCTTTTTAATATGTTTCAGTTCCTGCTGTATATGATAGATTTAGTCTAATTTGTATAAATAAATGTGAAGTTGAAACAGACCACTAAATAGAGGACTCTTGACGGTCTAACTCGTTCAATGTGCCAACCAAATTTCAAGCTCATCTTTCAATAAAGTTTGAATAACTTCATTGGTGTGACTGGTAACTGCTTTTCTACATGTAAGAGATTTAGTATTAAAGATGAGGAGTGTTGGCTGAGATTTTAATAATATTCTTTTACTTTTACTCCAAATGTACTTTATCTAGCTATGGTTTTATTCATTTGCTTAGATTTCTTGGTTTGGCACTGTAGAGTTTTGAGCTACATCCAGCATGCATTGCAAAATAGTCAGAGGTAATGCTAATTAGACAAAATGAATTTACAGTACATCTAGTATTCTTCTGAAACCACAGCACTGAAAAACCACCCACTCCAGTCAGCTGTAAGCAAACGCTCAGTATATTTAGAAAAACTTCAAAATATGTCACGCAGGTGAACCTGTGACAGAGGGAAAAATGCTCTTTTAATAGCCAGCTTGAGGATGTGAACACTTAATATTATGGCCAACTTGTAACCCTAATGGATACAAACTGTCATCAGGCTAATCCGCAGGCCACGTCATGGCACTGCCACCCAGAGAGCACTGGGCCAAAAGTACGGTATCGTTTCCTGCCTTCATCGGCCTTGGGATGAAGTCCTGGCGGGTATATGGTCCGTTTACATCACACTAAATGAGGAGGAAGTGATGCGTTTATGCTGTGTAAACCTCAGCTGAGGGTACAGGATACTGCAGCTGCCTAAAGTTTACCTGTTGGATGTAAACCATGAATACACACACACACACGTACGAGCAGGCGTTTGCATAAGCATATATACTGTACAGATGCACACAGATGTACTTGCCCGCGTACTTACATACACAGAGATGCGTGTGGCTTTAGATACACACGTTGCATCCAGCATACTGATGTGCAGTACCTGTTAAATCGTTTACACTGGCACAAGCACATACACACACGCAGACCATGTAAATCCTCTGCGCTGACACATTTATAAACTAATGCCTAATGATGTTGCAGTTCATTCCCAGTGTGTTTGTCCTTTCAAACTAATTTTTCTATGAAATTCATCCATTATGTCTTTCCGCGCTCTCACCTTTTCACCCGTGTAAACACACTGCAGGTCCTAAATCCTTTTCCAAATGCTGGAGCGCTGTTGGTTTTTAACAAATTGGAACGGTCCCAGATTATACACGGTTAAATGATTAAATCGCTGAGGTACAGAGTGGAGGAAGAAGGAGGAGAAAAAGAGGAAGAGAGAGAACAAAACAGGTCAACATGCACCCACAGAGTGCTTTAGGAGAAAGCGGGAGATAAGAGTTTATCACAAGCGTGTAACTAGATACCGTTAATCCCCCTTCTCGACATGAAATACATTTGTGACTGACAAACAGGAAAGATATTATTGTTTTAAAGGTGCAGGAATGGGGGTGAAAAACAGTAACAGAAGTAGAGATGGGAAGGGATGGAGGAAGTGGGGTGGGAGTGTTGTCACCAGATAAGCGTGTAGATAAGCGTAATCGATTCACACCGGGTTACACTCCGGTTGAGCAGCTCCCTCAGTAGACATGGCAAGCAGAGGATGTGAAGCGAGTTCAGCTGAGCGGCGAGGCAGGTAGACGAGCAGCGCTCTGCTTAGTGGGTAAATGTTTAGCCCTTAATAATTAATCCGGCAGTCTTGCCAAAAGCAAGATTGATTATTCTATTAGAGGTGGGGATCAACAATGACCCCACTGTAGCTCTATTTCACACACCGTTTGAGTGTCAAGAATCACCGCCGCCGTGGCTACTTTTTTTAAACACCAAGGCTGAGATGTTATCACGTGGGATATTTGGTGCAATTGTGCAAAATGTGCTGGGACTAAACTGCGAGCAGCTGAGAGACAATGGAGTTTATTGGTACAGTATTGGAATGTTGTTTAAAAAACACAAAAAAGGAACTTGAATCTCTTTCAAAAATCTCAGTCATGACAACGTGTCCCCATGTTGACATGGTCAGGCATTGTCACCTGGAAACTCTCGCGTGAGTTTCAGTGACATTGAACTGTCCCGACAAGAAACAAGCTTATTTCCTTTACTTCCTGAAAAGTTGACATTTTGGACATTTCTATTATTTTGCCATATAACATTCACATCCGTTTGTACATTGCATTAATATAGAAGCTTAGAAAAAAGAAAAAAAAAAAAAACGGGCTGCGCAATACGGAGCAAACCTGTGTGTGTGCAATAACTTGTTAGACAAAGCGATAAGTCAGAGATTAATCTGTGAAATATCAAAGTGTTTCCAGTTGCACATGCTGGAACCATTAATTTAGGGTTATGGTTCAAACTTTACACAAGTAATCACAGATGAGTAGTGTGTAAGTTTTCTCCCTGACTTTAGCTACGATTATGAAATTCCGCAAACTTATAGGGAGGAGAAGTGTCAAAAATTTCCCATGTGTATTTCTAGGTTTTTTTTGTGTGTAAAATGAAAGTTCCCCGCAATTTTACAATTTTGTCTGTGAGAAACACAAAAAGGGTGCCCATTTTTTATGCTGTATATATATGTTTTTTACAGTAATGCCTTCATTATTACAAGTACAAATCTGAGTTACAATTGCGGATTTACAGATAAGAAGACTGTCAAATACGTCACGGGCAGGTCAGCATACATCATGCACCGAGCCAAATATTTGTAGATAGTTTGTGTAAACAAATTGCGTAGTTTAGCATGTGTGTGCTGTGTGTCCAGGCAGAGGAGTGTTCACGTTACGTCCTTCTACAGCTCCACTCTCGGCCTTTTGTTGACCTCAATAACTTTATCAGTTTAATTTTTTGTTGCCTTCTGCAATGTCCACATCGCATATACCAATCATTATGATAACAATAAAAATGCGACACAGTCAGTGATGTCAGTGGAGTTTATTATGCTGACATTTCGACCAAAGGCTGATCTGAAAGGTTGCAAACTTGTTTAAAATACATCGTCAGGAGCAGAGTCTCCGTTTTATATGCCTTTTTTTGGTTTTGTTAACCGATTTACAAAAAAAAACATAATCCTTCATCTCCACTATGATAATTAGTCATCTTGACTAACTATGCTGAGCAAGATCAGAGGGCCAATATCTTTGTTTGACACATTTATGACAAAAACTGAAAAATTTGCAGCTTGGCTGTCCCTCAGCACTATCAAGTATCAAGTCGTGTAAAGTTTAGAGTACCAGAATTTATTCTTAATTCCTACAAAGGAAGAATCTGTCCTTTGACTCTGTAAACCCTTTCCAAACACTGCGTCTCTCTTCAGACACAGACGCATACGTCACACACACACACACACACACACACACACACACACACACCAACGTAAAGCCACATATCAACAGAGTATCTAACCACTGGGAGGCAAGATATCCACTGAGGGGGACATTAACATAAATACCAAAACTGGTGGAGGGAGGGAGAGCAAGAGAGAGAGAGACAGAGAGAGAGAGAGTGAGGAGAGATATGTGTGTGGGGGGTGAGATGGTGGATTGTGGAACAATGCATTCATTGTGTGCACAGAAGATGAGCGAGTGAGAAACGGCAGGAGAGAGAAATGTAGAGTATAGCTCCATCTACAGGCAAAGTGACCACACGCAAGCTCTCTCTTGCTCTCTTTCTTTCTCTCTCTCTCTCTCTTTCTCTCACACACACACACATACAAACACTTTTCTACTCTCTGCAACACACTTTTGCTGAAACATACACACGAGTAATATTTCCCACTTTTTTGCTGTGTGTCAGTAACACACACTGCCTGAGACAGACATTCTTACATTCCTCACACACTTTTCATGTACAGTACGTTCTCAGACACATTCTCTCATGCACTAAACACTCTCTCCAAAATCGCCCATTCAGCCCTTTTTGCTCATGCACTCAGGCTGATGGCTGATGACTCGTTCAGGTTTACACATTTATACAATTCACACACATGCACACGTACCCTCTCGTCTTCTTACTCTTTCACCCCACAGTTTTTAAACATACACACACACACTCACATTCCTTGCTGCTTTTTGCACTTTTGCATGCTCCTTGAATCTCAGCAGAATATGGATAAATAGAGCCCAGGTCTTCAAATCTCTTTTTAATATCCTTATGTTAAGCATCGTCTTAGTAGAAATGGTTGTTTATTAGAAAACAACATAAAAATTAGAGGACGATCAGGCCTCTTTCTTTCTCTCTCTCTCGCTCTCTCTCGGTCCGTGAAGATCAGGTAATGCAATTAAAATCTAATTAAACCCACGTTCAATCGGTTTTGTGACACGCAATGAAGGAATCTCTCTATTGGCGTGCTCACACACAGAAACACCCAAATACTTACTCACACGTGGTAATAGTAACACTAATCATTGTTGAGCACAAGAATTGGCTCTACCTAAGTACAGACACACAAGCCACACGCCAAGGAACGTGCAGAGGTTTGGTTCATTGCTGTGATGGCGACTTACGGAGTGGAATATCTATCAAAAAGCACCCAGGTACTTTGCAGGCACAATGATCAAACTTGTGCACAATTATACAATTTCCCCATAAGAGACAAAAGTTGTGCATATTTTTCGAACAGTGTATTTACAAGTAGCATTTTTTGACAGCTTTCCCATTCCATACCTACTGAGTATGTATATACACAATATATTGTTTTAAGGTGAGGGGAAAGTAGGGAACAATCACTACAACACTCCTCAATTGGTAAATAACTGTCTGTGTGTACTGTAGAGAGTAAAGGAGCATTTAAAGCCAATTTTACAAAAAAGTTAGACTGGCAGGCCACAAAACGTATTGGGAGCAGTGGTAGCAGTAAACTTATAAGTATAAAAGTCACCGGCGATAAACTCAGCTGTATCAATGAAGCACGATATTTGTGAAAATACTTTTACGCTCAGTTCAGTGTTTTAAAATATTATGGGCTCTGGATATGTTAAGTTTTAAGCCTTGTTAGTGTAATGCACCCTTTTAATTTTCCAGGAAGTTCCACGTTAAGCCAGTTGGACCTGCTCTGTCATCACCTCGGCGACAGCACTCTCATACACATTCTGAAATGACGGCATTATGCAGAGTCGGGTAACAAGCTTTCAGATCCTCTTGTTGGTGTTTCACTGCTTTCCTTGATTTAAGGAAATTTACAGTGATAGCTCAGCTAAAAGGTTGAAAGGCTGATGTGGGAGGGGGCCATGTGTATGTGTGTGTGTGGGAGGGGGCGGGGGTCAACTGTCCATGATGCCAGATCAACTTCCACCACTGCTTGTTTACTTTAGTTTTTATGTCCCTTTCGCCGACCTTAAAATAACACCGACTGTTCCAAAAAAAAGGGGGAAAAATTGGCTTAGTTCAAATCGTATATGAAGAAACATACTCTAAATAAGAGCCAGACAAGAGCAAGAGCACAATAAATGCAATGCACAGAGGGGAAAATGGTTTTAAAGTCCAACATTTTCTATTGCTACAAAAAAAATGAGCATTTTTGTCAAATATTTTCCCCATTTCAGCTGCAGATTACTGAGTTCCTACTACAATCAGTTCCATACAGTAAGCAGAACAGCAAACCATTCAGGTGTGTTCCCATCAGCTGCATCCTCACTGCAGATGCGATGGCAAAAAACGAACCTGACATTGCAGAACTGAGAAGTAATTAGAGGCCGAAGTGCTGCACTCCTTCAGCTGACATCAAATCAATGCTGCTTTTCCGCGTTATCAATTAAAGACGTGTAATTACAAGTGTGGAGAATTGCCTCTCACAAACAGTCAAGGCGGAAACGGCCAGTGACCACTGCCTGCCTCCCAACCTCTTCCTCCGTACACCACACCTTGACTGTTTTAGATTGCAAGCTGCCATAAATGACATCCGGAGAGCGCCGGAGCTGCAACAACCAGCTTGTTTATGGATTTTATGACGCTCTCTCCAAACACCTGAGCGATAAACTCACTGCAGCGTGCAGCACCAAAATGCCGCACATTTGGTAGTGAGCCAAAGTGCAAAATGTATTACTCACGAGGCCAGCTCCCAATCGAAGCCAGCTGGGGTGAACCATTAGCCAGTACAAGCGGAGACAACCTGGTTGTTGAGTGCGCAGACACTCCTGGGTAAATGAAACACGAGGTTCTACACTCCCCCTCCGCCATCCTCCCCTTCCAGCCCGCGGCCTCCCATCGGCACCTGGGAAAATGGATTTGAAACGAGGGCAGCTCCCCCGCCCTCCTGCTCCATTCTCCAAATGAGCAGATGGAGGCTTCCACAACGATTATCACCACATTACCTGTGAGTCTGTTGACGAACAGGAACAATACAGGCGCCGCTAATAAACCCCAATCAAACATGACACCCCTGCTAATGTCGCTCACTACTCTATCCCTACAAGGCAGAACTCGTGCCACTGATTCGCTGTCATCAACCTGCTCGGCTACAGCTACATTTTCTACGAGGAGCAGAGGTGATTTTGCGACACTTACTGTATATTACTTAAGTGTGATTTGAGTCATAAGTAAGACATATGCACCAGTGTTCCCACATTGATTTTACTCCAGGGCATGCAAAGTCACTGAAACTGCATTTACACCACCATGGAATAATGAAATTCCCAAATGAATCTGTCCTAACACATTCCGTTAGCAGCAGCATCTCTTTCAGGCATTTACAGATTTAAATAAGACAGTAATTTATCTGTCCATACGCATCTTTTTAGCAATGGTCTAATATAACAAAAGCACTTCGCTACAGTACTAAAAGATGTACTGAATTATTACTTTTTGCCTCGGGATCCCACAAGATGAGTTAGAGGACCTGGCCGGGGACAGAGAAGTGTGGGCTGCCACCGCAACCCAGACCCAGATAAACGTCAGAAAATGGATGGATGGGTGGATTACTTTTATTTGACGACATATTTGAAACAAAATGCATATTTTTACGACTTTTGTAAAACAAGTTTAAGTCGTCTTCACCTGCTGAGGAGACGGAGGTCCTTTGGAGCGTGCAGGACACTTACAGACTTTTTACGACACTGTGGTGGCATCTTCAATCTTTAATGCAGTGGTCTGCTGGGGCTGTGGAAGTACTGAGAGGGACAGAAAAAGACTGTACCAGACTGTAGGTGAACTAAGCAGCTCCTTCAGCAGCAGACTGAACCCAGTGTAAGAAGGAGGAGGAGGAGGAGGAGGAGGAGGAGCTACCACAGGGCCTTCATACCAGCCACTGTGAGACTCTACAACACCAGCATGACATAAATATGGATCCTACTGTCCTGTATGTAATATGTAGGTATGGTATGTACAGAATGATATTTATGTCATGGTAGTTCTGTTTGTGGTAACTATAGTTAAATATAAGTATATTGAATTAAATATGTTTGAATATAGTTAAGGATAGTTCTATATCTTCATGTTGAATATTTGTTTGTTGAGTTCCTTTTTCTGTTTTTGTGATCCCTTACTTACCGTTCTTGGCCACGTCTGTTTTTCCTGCCTCTGCTTATGAAGTGCTGTGACATGAAAATTTCCACAGTGTGGGATCATTAAAGTTTATCTCATCTTTTCACTTCTAAAAAAGATATTGTACGAAGTGTTTTATTTTTATTTTGCAAACTGTGTTAATCCGAAGACTATCACAAGTTAAAAAAAAGCCACTTTGAAGAAGATGCAATTATTTTATTTGTACTTTCATTACTTAAGCACAGTTATCATCCAAAGAAAAATACAACAAAATTTTATACTAGCAGCTAAATGACTTGTAGTCAGGCATGTTTTCTGATGTTTTACATGTAAATAAGTCATTATTAATGAGATATCTGTAATTATACTTGTACTTACACTTATTCTAGTTATACTTGAGTATAAGCACTTTGTCCAAGACTGGTGTAAACACATAATATGTATTTGTCAGTGGGTACACGTCCATCACAAAGCAGAACAAGAGTTAATGTCTGAAGGCAGGTTGACAAAATTCATTTTCTATCATATCACAAGATATGGAAAGATTTTCGCTTCAAATCTCCTAAAAAATAATCAGAATTATTCTCTGTATTATTTGTCTCATAAAAACAACCGTCAGCATATAGAGTGGAGTCATTTCTGCAATCAGCACTGCAAAAGCTCTTGTCTGGCATAGATCTGGCTTCTAACTTCACACTACTTTTCCTCCCTCTTTTTTTGTTTTAGTGTTGGTGCTCAGTTTTCTCCCATTGGGAGTCCAGCACTTTCTCTGTTTCTCTCAGGCCTTTCTTCCCCCCCCCCAAAAAAAGCCCAACTGTAACAACAGTGGTCTCTAAACAATGAAGGGATTCCAGACGACTGACCTCAGCGCTGCTCGTCCACTGCTGAGATACAAATATTTACCCCTATTGCATTTGGCTTGCTGGTGAGGGCCGCCCTGCCACAAGAAACCTTCCCCTGATTGGGCCCTGCCTGGCTTGAATGCCTCTGGAAAATAAACACAACTTGTTCTTATTTTGGCTCTTTTCTTCCTCTAAACTAACCTGACGACGCATGTCAGTGTTATGTTACACAAAAAATGCAGAAGAAGTAATGAAATGGATTTACTTGTTTTAAATTTACCAGTTTTATAGTTCTAAAATATTGTTTAAGAACTACCTCTACTGAAATTTCAATTTAATTTTACTCAGGTTTGTTTGCTTAAATCACCATGATTGAGAAAAAACAAACAAAAAAAAAAAAGCAGTCGTTAGTTTGAGATAGAAAACTGCAACACTTGGTGTGTATCTCTGTTTTAATTTTGGTGGAGGCCAACATCTTCCTTCTCTGATCAAACTGAATAAAATATCAGAGGTGTTCCTTTGCACCATCTTCAAGGAAATAACCAAAAACATGATAACATTTCTTAGATCTGGCTGATTTGGATAAATCACCGTGCTCTGTAAAAACACCACTAAGGGTCTGAAAATGCCTGGGTACACAATATATTCCTTTTCAAAGCACCCGCTGCAGTTTGACATTGATCAAGCATAATCATCATGCGATCAAGCCTTGTGTGTGTGAAGAGCTTGTACTGAGAGACACACACACACAAACATCTCGCCCCCTATCTTTCCAGAGCAAGTAGTGCTAACCACTCCAGGGAGCTGGAGACTCAATTAATGACATACTGTACATACAGTTCCTGCAAGATGTCAGCGAGAGAGAAACAAACACACATACACAACTGCAAATGCAGATTAAAGGCTGCTCTATATGTTGAGGTATGTGTGCAGCACATATACTGAGCATAAAGTACAGTATGGAGGCCAGGGCTAGCCTCTGGGAAATGTGTGTGTGTGTGTGTGTGTTTCTTCGCATATCTGTCTTGGAGTCTTTAAAGCATCCAACGTTCAGTCTACATTGTTAGTGTTGTGAACAAGCAGTAAGAACAAACAATGTTTTTAGAGTCTCGATGTTGTTGAAGAGCTCATTTCCGAAATTGACGGCCTCGTCCAATCAGAAGCGTAACCTTTTCATCTTTCTTTTTCAAAAATTTCATCCTATCATTTTTGGAATTGCACTCTTCGTTCAGGGAAGGAGGTCTTACCTTCTTGGTTCGCCTCCACTGCTTGGGCCTGGTCAGCTGGAGCTGTGGGGGTCACCATTTGGAGGAGAATGGTGACTGCTCACACATCCAGGGGTCAGGGGTCGTTCCCCTTCTCCTGGAAAAAGGTGAGAACCACAGCATGGGTCAGTGGTGCTGAAATCTCATTTATCAGATTGACCCCCCGGGGCCGGCTCGACTCAGCCCAATACTAGCAGATGTCGCTACCCAAGATGAGTGATGGGCTTTAGCTGGGAGAGGAGCACTGACGCAACACACACACGCACACACACACGCACACACACACCTACTGTAGGTGGACTGGCATTCAGTGTGAATGTTGATAGTATATCTTTCATCTGATTAGATGAAACTTTAAATTAGACTTTTGTCGAATTCAGTAAGTTGCAAGGACAAAAAGGAGGCAGGACGACGAATCAATGTGTACAGATAAAAATTTTTCTTCTTTTTCATCTTCTTTTTCGTCTCGACTCTCTTTTTCTGTCAGTTGCATTTGTCGGGGTAACCACATGCCTTTGTATACGCCATTTGTGTTACGTTCTTGAATTATTGCAAATGGTGCAAGTGTTGCAGTGAACAGAAGGGAACAAAGACAGTGAAATGTACCCCTCATTGATCTTTGTATTGAGAACATCTGCCTAAAACCCGAGGGAGGGGTGGGCAATTCCGAGGAGCTGCAAGAAGTTGCGTGCATACTGAGCAGCAAGGATCTCGCAAATACGACAGTACAGTGAGGTATTCGATCCAGAGATGGTACCATCAATAGCACAGTAACATATAATAGATATAACTCATTACGTGTCCACCGTAGAAACCAACAAGTTCACAGTCAAAAATTATTTGGGAAAGAGTTACAGGAGACAGCTTGAGGGAAAGTGGTTCAACAGAAATGTAAATTACACCATTTAATCAGAAAATAACTCCTGGAATGCATTGAAAATCACAGATTGATGATATCTAGCAGTGTAACTGTATCCAAAGGAGGAGATTTCTTTCAACTGCCAGCTGGTCGAGTTTTGCGGTGCACCTCTTAATAAATAAATGTCCCATCTTAAGCTCTGTATCAGGATGGCGCAGAGATCAAAGGTAGGGGGCCCATTTGAAACCTGCCTTAATTATAATAAGAGGAAAGCTGAAGTTCAAATATTTATCAAAATGTAATCCTGACGCTGTATCCGTTTCACACAAGACGAACGCTCTGATGAGTCTGACAGGTTCCTTTGTGTCCAGGCACTGGACGGGAGCATGTGCAGCCTCAATGTGGCCACATGTGGGGATGATTATGAGGGCTTGATTGTTTATGGTGGACCCAGATGTTGGGTGTTTAACATGGGCAAGCGGTGAGTTCTGACAGCTCGCGGTTCAACTTGGCCTACACTTTGGTTGTCGGGCCACTGAGACAAAATGTCAAACATGGAGATAAGGGCCAAGTAAACGTGATTATGGCAATTCAATTTCTCTGCTGCCCCGTGATTCTGTCCAGCATCGGTCAACACCTAGTCTGTGTTTGGAAGCAAAGGATCCAAGAGTCCGGGGCTTCTGAAAACCACACACTGGTTTAAGTTAAATACGTGGATGCATGGATAAATAGATGAAAAATATCTCAAAGGACGGAAAGGGGGGGTGCGAAGTCAGACAAGTTGCTTACCTTGTCGTGATTTATTGGATGAATGACAAAGTGAATACATGGACAGATGGAAGAATAAACTGTAAAAGTAAACAAGGACGGCCAACTCACGAGGATTAAATCTGGTGGATGGAAGAATCCTGTATGTAGCACATACAAAACATTGGATAAATAGTTGGCCAGGGGACATGCAAGGAAGAAAGGATAGAGCAAAATCAGCCAGAGTGTATTAGCTTGGCAAAGTATAAATAACTGAGTGTCTTTTGATAAATCTACTAGAATTGATTTTTGAGGTTTTACGGATCTTTTAATTGTACACAAAGCCTTAAACGGTACGGTATCTTAATTTACTGTCATTTTGTGCTCCACCAAAAGGACTTAGATCATCTGTTGCTGGTCTTTTTAATATTCCCAAGGTCAATAGAGGTGTAGCAGCTTTTATTCATTTTGCCTCCATGCTGAAGAAAACCATGCCAAAATCTATCTGAGAAGCAGATTATGAAAACTTACCTTTTTACCTTGGATTTTAATGTAATTACATCACAAACGTTTTATGTACAGAATCTGCTGTTTATATATATATATATATATATATATATATTATTACCACAAAGTTTTAGTCAGTACAAATTCTCCACATTTAATCACAGGAGGAATCAAATGACTAACCTTGACAATACAAAGGCTGGCTCTACACTGTACTGTCTTGTATCAAGGTAAGTTAAAAATAAAAACTAGATGGCCCCCGGTGTTACCACGCTGGAGGGCAATCACACATTTCAGAATATGCTGCTGTCAATTTAATATTCCTGGCCTTTGGGGGAGTGAGAGATCAGGTGACTCGGGTATAAATAGGCCATCTGCCATCGGTTCATCTCAGCCGACTCCTTGACAGGATCAGAGTGACTGAGGACTGACTCTGATGTCACTCGAAATCAGGACAGTTGTCGCTAAGGGACCCGCATCGGCGTAAGACACAAACAGGGAGAATGAGGTTCACGTCTGTTTGCTGTGAAGTGACGAGGTCGCTCGGATCGCACCAGTGAGGGTCAGCTGGGTGAATGAGCTCTGGAGGTGAACGGTGTGAAGTGAAAATGGGATTCAAAGGAAGCCCGTGGTAGTTCAGTGATGGTGCTTGAGGCTCTGCATACCTGAACAGAAGAAACTATCAGAGTCTAATATACATAAATGTTTCTGGAGGGAAATAATGCAATAATCTGCTGGCAAAAAGGTCTTAAAATAAAAGTCTTGTTGGCATTTTGGCAACTGGGTAAACAACTAGATGCATGTTAATTTATTCTTAACAGTTATTTAACAAGGCACAACAGTTTTGGCCTGGGGGATAAATTGATCCACGGTTACAAGCGGATAAGGCCTAATTTTAGAGCTAAGGTGAGTCCGGGTGTTTGAAAAGTACTGTGTTTCTAAATCCCACATTGAGAAGACAACCCCAGTACACTAAGCTACTGATGTTCACAGTCGAACATGTTTGGCAAAAACACACTAATCACAACAATGATTTCTGGAAGTCGACTTTGTAGTGGCAGGGGACCAAAC